>JAUBNY010000846.1:777627-809505 GCA_032275445.1 Crypturellus soui
TCAGCTCTGGTGAGGCCGCACCTGGAGTACTGGGGGCAGCTCTGGGCTCCCCAGGACAAGAGGGATGTGGAGCTTCTGGAGAGGGTCCAGCAGAGAGCCACGAAGATGATTAAGGGACTTGGAGTATCTCTTGTATGCAGAAAGACTAAAAGGAAGCTGGGCCTGTTTAGCCGAGAGAAAGAAGACTGAGAGGGGATCTGATCAATATGTACAAGTACCTGAGGGGTGAATGTAGGAGGTTGGGGCCAAACTCTTCTCTGTGGTGGCCAATGACAGGGCAAGGGGTAACGGGTATAAGTTGAACCACAGTTCCACCTCCATATGAGGAAGAACTTATTTCCTGTGACGGTGACAGAGCACTGGAACAGGCTGCCCAGAGAGGTACCCACATGGTAAATATATTTGGTATATATAAGCTAATATATAGAAATACATCTATACAGATAAATTTATGTAAGGTAGAATCAGTCTTTACCCACGATTCATATTTTTCCTGATATCTGAACTTCCAGAGTTAAGAAATATTGAAACTTGAGAAAGAAATTGTACATGGTATCATTTTACTTGCTATTGGATACCTGTTAATTGTGATACCTGATTAGTTTCAAACAAAAAAGGTGGAGCTAGCAGCCTGAAGACCACATTAACTACAAGTTTCATAGCAAAAGACAAGTTTGTTTATAGAAAAGAAAGGCTACCTAATAAACTAAAAAGAAATTGTAGTAAGCATAAAAATCTTGAACTTTTAAACCATAGTAGATTTGAGAAAGCAAAGATGGATAGGGATTAGTTTGAAAAGAAATGAATAAAATTATTAGGAGTATTTATACAGTGAATATGGAAAAGATAGCAAGTCTACCAAGATCAGCAATAGTTAGGAATAAAAAGCAAAGCTTCCTAATGTGGGCTGACAGCAGTGAATGACTAGAGAAAAGGCTTGGATGCTGTCTCCAAATCCCGGACGTGCGCGAAGTCAGGCACACTGGGAAGGCCCAGAGGTAAGAACTGTAGATGGAGAAGAATTGGCTGGAGGAATAGAAGGGGTGGATGTTTTGTGCATTTGCTGCCTAGAGTGGATGATTAGCATAATTAATCTATCCTTTGCACTGGCCCAGAGGGGGAGTGATTCCTTGATGCACCTGCTGAATATAGTGATTGAGTAAACTAAAGGAGGGAATTGCTAATGTGACTATGCTACAGCCTTTGTGAGTGGCAAGCAGGTGCTTTCAGCTCATCATAGCAGAATGTGTCTTGGGGAGAGGAAAGGAATGTGATTTGACTGCTTATGCCCTGACCCATGTCCTGCAGAGCTTGTAGATGGGAAGAGAATGACTGCATGTAGTGGAGAAAGGCTGGCTGCCTAATAGGGGAGCTGGTAGAAATCAGCAGCTGATCAGCATCTTGCTGCAGAAGCATGCTGCATTGCCACTGGGCATAGAAGAATCCACCAGCTTAGTTTCTCCCTGCTGTATTTTTGTTTGTTTATTTGTTTGTTTGTTTTTTCCTTCTTTTTTGAGAGCAAATTTCCTAATGACCTGCTTGTGGTCCTCTCCTGTAAAACCTGAGTATCTGTTTTAAGTAGCAGCCTCTTAGCATAAATGAGTGCAAGTGGTGTTAGAAGCTCCTTCAAATATGTTAAGAACTATGCATTTGCGAGAAAACCTCTGTTTTAAGAGTTTTCAAAAAATAAGCACTACAAAAAGCAACAAGGCTTGACCATACTATATTCCTGTATAGAATACACAGTGTGATACTCTGTTGAGATATTTTGTTGTCATTTACCTCACACTCTCAAAATTCTTAATTCTGAAAACTTTAGGGACTTCCTCTAGAATTCAAAAATCACAATAATTCAAAATTCAAAAATCACAGTAAAAATGCACAGTGAAAACATAGTTAATTTCCTTTCTCAATCTGGAGAAGTGCAAGTGGAATGAAAGTCTGGGAAAAGACTACACTGCCAAGAAAATATTGCATAAAAACTAAGACAACCTCTCCAAAAGCTTTATTCGGGGAGTGTGGTTGAAATGTGTGTCTTTTTCATGGAAAACAAATTTAGTTTATATCTGAAGGAACTTACAATTGGAGAGACTGATTTTGGTAATTTGTTGAATGACTTCAGTACTGTTTAAATGCTACTACACTGTATATAGATTTAGTGGACCAGCCCATAAAAAAAATAGAGGAAGGTTAAGGCAAGAGAAATAATAAGACTCAAAGCAGGGTCTTATTCTTTGTCCCAAAATGAAATGCACACCTTTGAGTATAGTATTTCATTCAGTTATGCATCCTTGTGCTCTTTTAGGGACAAGATAAAAGATATTTAAGGTGACCTAGTATTTAGGAAGATATCAGAAGAATTTGCATAAAGAAGTTTTCATCAGGCACTAGTATCAAGCAGAATGAGAACTGAAAAGAAGGGAGATAAGTGGATAAAGAATTAAAAAGGAGATGATTAGGGATGGTGGGCAGGTCTGAGAGGTGCTAAGAAAGAAAATGCTTCAATATTGTTTGAATCTGCATAAAAAAATTCTTAACACGTGGTTCCTCTTAATATATATCTTTCCTATATCATCAGTCAGGTAATGTTTGACGGTTGCTTTATTTTTTTGCTTCTAAATTGCAGAAAACATTTCTTTCCTTATAAATTTGTAACTAGTCAACTTATTTGAGTTTATTTTCTTGTAACAAGCGGCTGATGTCTTTGCCATAAAACTTATTTCAAGGGAACATATATTTTGTGACAAAGTTTGGCGAACTTATCAGAGAAGCGAGCTGTCAAATACTTGATGATAAAATTCAAAATGAACAGCAGAGCATAAGTTAAATCTGTTCTTAGTGATGAAAGATGAAAGTCCTTTTGGAAAGATTTTTGCAACAAAATGTAATTTCTGTACTTCAGTGCTTAAGGAAAACTGTATTTGTGAATCTGAGTTCAGACTCTTGGCTTTCTCATAAGCAAAGTTGCTCCCACTTGATATTATTAAGGAATTTGGTAGGAGAAATAAAGAGAGCATGAATAGTGCTCATATGACCTAAGGATGGCTCAGGTCTTAGATAACATCTAAAAGTCCCTTCCAGTCTCAACCATTCTGTGATTCTGTTAAGGTTTTCCCATTTCATTTTCAGCCAAGGACTGATCCTGAGTATTGTGGATGACATAGATATGTACTATTAGGTCATTTATTATTTCATAGATATTCTACACTCTATCTTGACAAACTTGTCAATGCTAGTGTTTTTATCCTGTAGAAAATATTATGGCATCTTCAAATGTAAAAATTGTGTTACATTTTTTGCTAATTCATCTTTTCTTCCTGTATTTCTCAAGCAAGTGAGAGATTGCTAAGATTGAAGAGATTCTTGTATTCTTTCATAAATAGTTGTCAAATATATAGTGATTTCTGCACTTCTCTTACAGTAGAGAAAAATGATGAATAAATTACATAGTTAAAAGTCAGAATAGAACTTACAGCCTACAAACACTGTTGATATACTCCCACAATATTGTGACATAATTGATCAAAATAATGCTTAGGGTCCTCTCATTACAGATTCATTTGGTATTCATTAGAGTATCACTGATCATAATGACTTCATTTGATATTCAGAGATGTCATATGTTTCTCCATAGGTGTTCATGGACACTTAAAATAAATTGCTTCTTTCCTCTCTTGAACTCTTTGATGACATGTTAATGCAAAATGCATTTGCACTAACACAGTCTCTCCCAGCCCACCTGGCACCACAGGGGCAGATCTTCTATAGCATCTAAATTATTAAAATAAAGATTTTCCTCTTCTGAACAAAGTAGAAAGGCTGTGCTATTTAAAAGGCATACACAAGGGTTCACAATAGAAGAACATTTTGATTTTTTCATTCAAATAGAAAAGACATAATAGAATGAGGAATCTCTTGACAGACAGAAAATTCTTACTTTCCAGTACTGTCTTTAAGAAAAAAATATATTTCAAAGGAGATGTATAGTTAAGAAAAATGAGAAGAGTGTTTTGGTTAAGAAACAGACCAAAATTTGGTAGCTTAGACAATCTTTGAGTGCATCAAAAGTGTGTTGATACTTTTCTTAGGTTGTCACCCTGTACATAAGCTAAATGACTTTTATTTGATATGAAGTGAACCTCAAAATCTTCAAACTCCTTCATACCTGTCTGCTCTTTTGGACTTATGCAGAACTAGGGCAGAATAAATGAACTTGCATTTCTGTTGTAATAGGGTTGATTTTATAGGGCATAATGCTGCACATTCTTGTTAATATTGCCTTGCCATAGGGCTGAATGGATGAGAAGGTTGCTGTTTTTGTGTTGTTGATTCTAGCTTGAGATAGGAGACTGAAAAAGAGGGTTTTTTTCTGATATTTGCTAAAAAGGCAAGGAAAGAATCGATTAGCCTCAGTATTTTCATCATACTATGTTCAAGGAAGTTGAGTTGCCGCATATTTAAAGAAAAAAAAAGTGATGGCATTTGTTGTACTTCTGGAAAGAATATGGATCATGTGTCTCTAATGACTCTGTTGTTGTCATGCTTCTCTGTCTAAATGTCATTAGAAAAAAAAAATTCCTTATGGTAGGTCAAGAATTCAATATAATTAAGTCTCTAGAGTTTATTTTTATAGGCTAGTCCTTAAAAATATATATATTTTTTAACTATTAATAATATGAATTGGAATATAAATCTCAGGATGTAAATACTTACATAATATAGGGTGACTGTAATCAACAGCTATAATATCTTTTTCGGTCCTTAAAATATCCCTGTTTTTTTAATTCATGCGCCGCACCTTGTGTTCTGGGCATAGATTCAGGCTGCTTCCTTCTGTATCTTAAATCATTCACCTCTTTTATAATAGATATTATTGTTAAAGCTCTTTTAGATGGAGCTAATAGTATTGTCTTTCTTCTAGTACTATGAATAAAAAGAAAATGGTAGCAACTGGGAAACATGATGCTTTCCCTTCAGTAATAAAGAACTTCACAATTTCTTGCCTGTTCCTGCAGAAATCATCTTGGAATACTAAGTATAATTAGAATTCAGTTTCAAATCTAGTTGTTAGAGACTGCTGAATTAAAAGCTCCCTCAACAAAGTCCTTTGTGAATCCCAGAGTCTCATCAGATTGTCCTATTTTCCCATGGCTTCCTGAATAAACCTTCTTTTTTCTTTTTTTTTTCTTCCTTTTTTTTTTTTCCCCCAAAGCAAATGTCTGAAGTTGGATTCTCAAGTCCATGTTCAAATGACTACAGAAGTGGCTTAATTATTAAAAGTGTTGAATGATGAGCACATGAATTAACGCAAAAATTTTAGCATAATTTATTCTTAAGAAATTTAATATTCCTTCTAAACAGTCTGTTTATTTCTGAAGAGCGCTGATATAGAATTATATTCAACTTCTATTTGACTGCTTGTTCTTTAAAGTTAAACCACTTGAATGGTTAAATGGAGCGTTATAGTCAAGAATTCTCAAAAGAGTGAGGTGAACTGGATTATAGATAACAATATTTTTAAGTCTTTCTCCTGCTAATAGTTTAGACAATTAATTGCAGCTTCTCTCATTGATAGAATGGCGTTGACTCCATATATTCCTCAAATTATTTCTCTACAACTTCTAAAATAATTTAGAGACTTAGCTAAGAGCAGTTTTAGAAACTTTGATAGAAAGTTAGAACTTTGGTTTTCGTCATCTTGTTGTTGATTTGACCCACAACTTACTTAGAATATAACTTTACATAGTTTTGCCCTAAGCTGCTATGTATATTGCATGCAGATGGATCTGCAACGTGAAGAGAAAACTATTTAAGCAAAGCATTATAGGTTGAAATAATAATCCACTGCTATAAAATATCTGAAATCATCTGATTAATCCTTCTGAAGATATGTTCTGACTCAGAGATATGCACACACACACACACGTTATATATTTATATATTGCTTTAACCCTCCAGAGCATAACATATTCAGATATCCAGAGCATATGTGTTCAAGAGTATGACAAAAATTTAGATAAAAACAGTATTTATATATTTTGTTTTTATCTGAATTTTCATTATGCTCTTAAATCACCCTGCATAACATGTTGTTTCAATCTGCTTGAGTCTGTGCAATGTTTAAATTGCCTTTGACCTTCAAAGAATTTATCAAAGCAAATAAATTGCAAGAGGAACATCAAATCCTACTGTAAGATTTGATATTTCTCTGGGAAAATCCAAACTCAGAGGCCTAAAGTACATGTACCACAGATGTATCTTAACATTTGTAGTGGCTTGCAGGATACAATGACATGGGCCGTGTCATAATGAGGGACTTTGAGTGGTCCCAGAGGAATACAGCTGAATTCAATTTTTTTAAATTGTTCTCCCAGAAAAAAAATTAAAAAAGACACAATGAAAGATGGGTTAGAAGGGATTTCTAGAGATCACCTTGGCCAACTCCCTGTTCAAATCAGGGCCAGCCAAGATAAGCTGCTTGGAGACTTGCTCAGCATCTGATGAAATAACCAGAGAGTCTCTCATATAGCAATGGGGTTCAAGAGCTACATTTCTTTATCTTAGCCATCCTAAAATTAAGTTGTGGCTTTTTCAAGCCACGTGGCTGTGCAAATGGGTCCTTACTTTCACATTCATGAAAAACACTACTACAACTGGAAGTTAATGAAGGACTACAAAGTTTAACCAGTACAGTTTCTAAGCACCAAAAATCATGAGTATTTCTTTTTCTTGTCAGAAAGTATTAACGAGTGACTTATGTTTGTGTTTTTGGTTCACTGTTGAAATTATTTACCAAATAGATCTCATAGATAGCTCTCTGAGAATCTGTTTTAAGGGAAATCATTGTAAAAGCAGAATCAGATGTAGTGATCAGGCTAGTGTTTGTTGTCTGATTAGGTTGTGTAGCACATTTTTGTCTGGAAAGTAGAATAAAAATAAGGCTATTAGTAAAATTCAGTATATTTAGCTACTGAAAATTTACCCTCCATTAAGTTTTTTTTAAAGAAAGTGTTGTTTAATGGGAATTTTATGTATTTTTTGGAAAAAAAAAAAAAACATTTTTCTAACTCTTGAGCAGCAATACTTAATATAAAATGAGCTATTCTTTCTAGAAATTCTAACAAGCAAAAAGCCTTTGAGCCTTTATGCAGTCATGATTGCCAATAATAAATATTTGTGTTAGAATAATAACTAGAAGTTAAAAAAAAGATAATTTAAATACTTGCATACTGTGACATATTTGTTTGTATGCTTCTTACATTGCTTTCTCCTTTAAAATAGTAGCTATTTCAGCATTGCATTTATTTTGCAACTTTATACAGCAATGTATTAGCTACATTATTTAAAGCTAAGGTTTTAATAAAGCTTTATTTAAAGAGAGGGCTTTAAATAACTTTTTAAAGGTGTTTTATCTGTATCCCACTTTATCTTTTCCAAAGCACTAGAGTTGCACTTAACCTGAAGGTGTCTCTTTATTACTGTTAAATCTAGACATTCTAAAAGGCAATTCTGATGATGACTCATTAGATCTGTTGGCTGGGGTTTGCTGATGTATGGCATCTGGAAATCAGAACTTAAAATCACCTGGGATGTCATGTTAGAATTAGAAAAGAATTCTCTTCAGCCTGCTCCTTTTTTGTGCAGATCATAAGTTGGCAAAAATGACTTAGCCAGTTGAGTTACAAGTTTGGGAATAGTTGTAATTGGAAAGGTCACTAAAAAGAGACACTGATTAATAAATGGCAAATGAAACAAAACTGCAGCAATTTTGCCTCCTACATGCTGATGAATATTGCCTAAAAGCATGGTTATGGGAGAAAAAAAATCCCTATAGGATCATTATTCTCTCCTCAGAGGCAGCTCTCCCATGAGCCAGAAATCCCACAAAAAATATTTTTTTCTGAATAGAAGGAGAGGAAGAAATAGGGGCAGTCCTGTATTAATGACTAATTTTATATTTTCCCACTGGGGGCAGAGAGTGTTGAAAGTGAACCTCAAGTTAGCAGCCTGAGCTGAGGACTTCACAGAATCTGAAGTTGAAATTAGATATGAGTTAGGTCTGTGTTGTCTCATCTTATCTGATATTTCACCCAGCTCATCTTAATGACACAGAGGAGTCATCTGTTTTTCTCATTCTGCTTCCATCTCCACTGAGTTTCCTTCTGGAATAAGCAGAAAACTGAACTCAAAGGATTTTCTTCCATATAAAAAAGGATTCCTTAGTCCTGCTAGTTAACTCTAGTGCAACTGGTATCAGCAAACAGCTAATGGGACAACTGCGAGGCTACAAGGCTTGACAGAGCACAAACTGATCTTTCAGTTAACTCCAATTTCTTTTCCTTTTATGGTTCCAGGAAAAACAGGCTGCTGTGCATGACTCCATGCTGGGGTAAGCACAATGACTCTGGTACTTAAAGCTGATAGTTTTAGTCTCTTTTTCCTATCAGGGATCTTAATTCTGCAATAGCCCATGGAAATATTGGTATTGATAATTGCTCAGTACTGCTTAAAAATGGTTTTTCTCTTGCAGAAATGATCCTTTGAAGGCAGGTGAGCATGTAAACACAAAAGTATTAGGCAGGATAGAAGGTGAAAAGGACGCCTAAAATTTTTCTTTAATTTATGTCCTGCCAGGAAGTGACCACTGAGATTCGATGCTATAATTTATTGCTAGGCAGAACCTAACCATCTAATGGACAGCAATAATTACCTGATATTGATGCTGGAGATGACACTTCAGTCTTCACGAGGAGGAACAGTCTAAAATAATCCTTAGAATGCACCTCTTTTTAGCCTACATCTTTTCATTGACAGTCATTGCAAAAAAGGGAACATTGTGGGGACACTTCATGTATTTTTTTGCCCATAGAGTCCCCACTTAGTAAAATATTCAAAAAGAATTATGGTTGTAAATACAAACACACATCCACAGTGCTTCCACCTGCCTCCAGGACATCTGAAATGGACACTGAAGAAGATTAATGATCATACATGAGTGAGGTCAAAACCTACCAGTTTCCAGCTATTTAATAGGAAGCATGCATACAGCTGACCACTATCTCCCATTATGTACACTAGATTTCAGAGTTACCATTAAAATTTTTCATCGCACATAACTGTATGCTCACTGTGCTATAAGCAGGAGCCAGAGGTAATCAGAAGGTCTGTTTTCCAAGGCAATAGAGACAGATGCTTGTTTGTTTGGTGTCTAGTTTGTATAGCTATATCATTGACAGAAATATCTTTATATAATCTTTAGGACAAGGAAAAAAATTGCTGTAGCAAAATACCAATTTAAGGTTCAATGCCTGGTCAATCGCTTGGAGACAATGAGGCCCTTGTGCAGGCATCTGACCACATGCAGTTTTTAACCCGGGGAAGTCCAAAACACTTCCCTAACAGCCAAATCAATTATTAGCTTTCCCAGGCTGAGACAGCACCTTCTCTTGATACTCCTTGTTAGTTTGCTGGCATCCTCTGTAATAGGTGATCAAATTTGTATCCTTCCCCACCTGCCTTTTTAACCTTGTAAGTAACTAACTGAACCATTATACAGGCAAGGGGAAAGGAAAGCAAGAAGCCCAAAGCTGCTATAAGGTCAGGGATCAAGTAAGCAGAAGCAGCTTGTTAACAGCATACTCAAAGGGAAGTGAGTAATTGAGAAATTATTTGTGCACCAGTGGGTTACAGACTCATGGTTTGTACAGTTCTGTTTGTCAAAGGCCCCCAAAGCTGCTTTGGTAGTGTCAGTGCTGTAGAAGGCTATAGAAGAATAGGTGTTTTAGCAAAGGTTAAAAACACTTTTGGCATGTTCATTCCCTTGATGCAACTTTTCTCTCTGAATAAAATGACTTGCAGCTGTGACCCCAGAAAAGTGCTCTCAGATGGAAAACAGTGTGAATAAATACCAATGTCACATTGTCATTCATGAATCAGCATCAGTTTTTGCTCTCCTTAATCCTCCCATGCTTATGGGGACTAGTCGTACTCAAGCCTAGTCTGGAAATCAATTTATGGGCTATTTTGAGAGTAAGATGTTTTTTCAGCAGAATAATATGTAGTCCTAAAATATTGCTCTACTTAATACATGAATGAGAATGAATACAAATGTTTTAGAAATGTTTTTGTCAACTGAGTTAAAATTATACCACATGAAGTTGTTAGCCAAACATTAATTTAGGGGTGATGCTGATATTCTTTGTTCCAGGAAGAGCTGCATCTGCCAAGGATTGACCTCGTTGTCAGCAGTCCGACGATTTGCAGGAAGAATGTGTATTCCTTAGTACCTCTTTCACTGTCCCTTCACGTGATCCCTTCTACCACCCACACCTTGTCTCTCCCTTAGGTATTTTGCACCCCAGGTTGGAAGTAGAAAATTATTTTCGGTGCCCTCAAAGTTGTAGGTGCTGCCATTGGTCATTTCAAAGGGCAAGAATGGCTCTATTTTTAATTCATAGTCGTCATGGTCACACAGACCTGATACAATGTGCCTGTGTAGACAGTGATTGTCAGAAAGGAACAATATATGTATTTTCTGAGTTTAGAGAGTTAGCTATAGCACTTGCAGAGGACACTACTCAAGCCATTTTTTAATGCTGACTGGAAATAAGGGTACTTGGAATTCAACTTTTTTTTTTTTCCATCTTATGTGGGTCTGCTTCATAGTAGAGTCTTACATGGTTTTGTCTTATGCACAATTGTGCTTTTGACATATATTTGCAACCTGAAATATGGCAGAGGAATTAGCTGTGCTGTGAGCACTCTGCTGCAGCTGTGATATTTTAAATCACTGCAGGGCTGGTCAAAACATGGAGGTTTGCGCAAGTGCATGTACACACACACACACACCACACAATGGGAAATGTTCTTCTTTGATGGATGAGCAAGCAGAAAGACAGGCATACTGTCCCTGTCCATTCTGCCTTTTACTAATTGGCTTATTACTGTACTAATACAAAATGATCACCATAGTCATTTAAAAAAAATGTTTCATCTTGCTTTCCTTTTGACTTGCTGTGTTGCTTCCTTTCCTCAAGCCATAGGTAATAATTCTCTCTAATTTTGCTGTGATTTTTAAGATACGACTTATTGAAAGTGCTAGTACCATCTTTCCTTCAAAAATTACTAAGCTTATGTTAACTAGTTGGTACTGGGGTAATTCTGAGTAATTTTGAAGCAAAAGTTCCATACACCTTTGTAATAATTTTTATAAGGGTTTATGACTAAGACCTCAAAAATGCTATATTAGAAAGAAGAAAATGATTTGTGTAGCAGAACATGCAAATTCCCTCTTGCTTTCCTTTTGAAATCCCAAACTGACTGTGCACAACTTTTTCCAATGTAATTATTCACTCACAAGCTTTCGTCCCCAAAACTGGGATTGAACTGGCAAGAACAGACTTCTTTCTAGCATCAGTGAACATTTTACTATTTTTATTTAAACCTGAATGCTTATTTTTTTTCAGAATTTCTTTTGAAATAGTTTCCTAACAAGTTCAAGTCTTTTTAGCGGATAAGGCGAATTCCTTTTGTGCATGTGTATTTGTGTGACTGTAAGTGCAAACTGAGCATCTGTGAGTCAGATCCAACTGTTTAACAGAATTTCTAGATCTCTTGCTGTGCTAGACACTGATCCATGGGAACAGAAAACTTTTCCCACTGGGACATGCACATATAGAGCTTCCTCACTGGGTTCCCTTAAACACTTTTTGTCCTCCTAAAACAAAACAAAACAACTACAAAAACCCCACAAAATAATAAAAACAAACAACAACACAAAACAACAATAAAATGGTGTTCTCTGTTTTTAAGCCTCACTGGAACTACATTCAGTTGAAGTAGAACATTCAAAGGAGTGGAAGGCAAAGTGGTGAGCAAGCCCCAGCTCTAAATGATTCTTCTCAGTGTTGCCGATGAAGTGAGGCATAGGAACACGATAATATTTGATTTGAAAAGATTCTTTCCATCTTCACATTCCCATAGGAATCCACTTTTACTGTTGATATCACTGGAGGATACCATGACAATAGCCTAATCTACTTACATGAATAAATAAGACTCTCACATATTTGCCTGGAGGGCTCTTCCTGGGCACACTGGGTCCATCATGTCTATCTGTTCACTCATTTCGGATAACCGTCCAAGTTACGGGGAAGGATACAGCCCAAAAACTTGTATTTCAATTAGTGATCCCAGTAGTCTCCAGGCAACTAGACAAGAATAGATGGCAAGCGCTCAGAAGTTGTGTTTTCTGTATACAGCTGCTGACTTTGATTCAACTCCTTTTCAAAGTCAGAGATTCAAGAAATCAAGCAAAAGTAAAAGAAATAGACTGCTAGGAAAGATTAAATTTCTATATAGAACAAGAAATGTTTTTATCATCTTGTGCAATGTATAAGATTTGGTATGGGAGGAAACAACAAGAAGAAGAAAAGTTTATTACATTTCATTCTGGGTATAATCCAAGACTATTTAAAGGTAAGGATTTTTTTTTTTTTGCTTCATTTGTTTTTTTGTTTTCCTCTGAGATAGAGAAAAAGAGATGGCAATACATCGTAATAATCAGTTTTATTAGCATTGCATAAATGTGTACAGGCAGTTTTCTGTTTGAGCTGATATCTTTTCATAGAACGGTACTGCTACATGTAGATTGGTAGAGTTGCTTGCAGTGAAGTATTATCACTCTGTTTACTTTACTGAATGCTTTTGCATAAAAAGTGAATAATTTTGATATGAGAAGATGACTTGCCCACAGTGTTGAAGGTCAAGCTTTCCTGAATCAGATAGGGTAGAAATTAAAATTGATTTTTCCACACATCCCAGAAGAGCTACCATAAAAAAAAAATGTCCCAGAGAAAAGGAGAACCTGTTCTAACTTGGATTAGAGTTTCTATTAATGAAATTCTTAATGAAATTCTTAATGAAATTCTTATGACTGGAACTACCATAACATTACAAAGTATTTCAAATTTTTTTTTTCTGAAGAAGTTAATTACCATTTTTTTTCAAACTAAATGGACCTTTAACATGAATGAAAACATACATTGCTGAAAATTCAAGACAGTTCAAGACAATTCATCAGTGACATTGAATGCTTGCCTAGAGTAATATAATATAATCATGGATTTTATTTTTTTTGGAGAAGAGCAAAGAAGATTTCTAATGCCTAATCATTTCTTCTTTTCACTTATTTCCAGTTTTATAATATAGTTTGTTTTTGCAATCCATTTGTCTGAAATGGAAAAACTTGTTAGAATTCAGCAGTCAAAACTGAATGAAAGATGAAAAATTTCACCAAGTCTCAGTGCAGTGAAGTTGGTTGAAATTACAGAAATAAAATTAAAGGTCAGAAATTAAACTTTGCCCTTCAGATTTCTAGTTCTATAGAATTGGCTCTTGTAAGCCAATTAACAGCACTGAGAGATCCCAAAGGAGTGATGGAAGCTCCATCATTTTGACACATTTAAAACTAGGCTGCACACTCTACTAGCAGATGTGTTTGCAAGAAGCAAAATTCATGTCAGGAGGTGAGTTGGTTAAGTTAATGGAGCTTTTGTCTTCCTTTCTCTCTCACTTTCATCTCTAAATTCTGTGAATTCGAGGTAAATGCCAACTGCATTGTAAAGCATTTCATCCTCAAAAATGGCATTTGCCCTGACTACTAATCCATAGTGTCTTATAATAGCGTGTAACCACTGAGCAAAGTTTCAGAGAGAATCTACTTTTCTCTTATAGCCCTTCTAGGACAAAGACAGAACCCAGTCATTTAAAAATAATGGGAGGGCTTTGACATATTTGTAGGTCCGTTATATATACAACTAAAATCAGGAGTTCCACAGAAATAGTGCCAATTTTTTTTTCTCATTGAAGGCAAAAGTGGTTGAAAGATGGAAATACTTACTTTCCTTGCTTTCTCAAATGTTACAGGGTTTGAAGGCTCTTCTGTTCCGAGAAAAGTTAGGGTAGGATACCCAATCCTCTTAACATTATTAAATAAAACTTTAAGGGGTCTTGATAGAAAAAAAAAAGTAAAAGAACTTAGTGGCTGGCTTGATGGTGTTAAGTAAACACATGATGATATCTTTTCAGAAACAGGATCATTGCCAAGTTTTAAACTGACACAGAGGGTATCTTATCCACATTCAAATTGAGCACATCCAAATAATTTTTCTAAATCTAAGCTAGTAATTTAAATTCTCTTTATAGCCTAAACACACACACACAAAAAAAAATAGTTACCCCCAGAGCCGACTATGCAATTATAGCAGACACTAGTCTTAATATGGGATGCACTTTCAAATGGAAGCACCGTGTACTATAAAGGGAGGCAAGACAACTATTATATGTCTAAATTAAGGTGACATGAATCCTAATTATAATAATATTTTTTTGATGATGGAGCACAGTTGAGAAGGTAAAATTTAATAGCAAACACAATGTTCGATCATCACTTAACAGTAAACAAAGCTAAGAACTTTGGCATCCTAGACAAAAGTTGAATTATCGTTGATTTCTAGAATGAAAGCAAATTAAACCAAAATAGAGGAAAAGATAAGGAACATTATTATATGTGGTTCCATATTTGTAAAGTAGTGGAATGAGATAAATAGCAGTTTAGCCATTCTAGATGTAGCATATTCATTATATCGTGCATAAAAGGATAATGCGAATGCTACTCTGACTTGGTCCTGCTGGAGATAATACTCTGTCTCTGAGGAAAAAAATCTCTTTCTTTGCTTTCCTACCAACAGCCTTAGTGAAAAGTATGTAACCAAAAAGTCTTTCATGCATTCTGCAGTTTTCACAGTTAAATAGGTAACCTATCCCTGCAAATTTAAGATTGGGAGACCTAGGGATTTTATTCTATTTCTCAAGTGCCCAGAATACTGTTGACACTATAAAAGTTGCAGATCCTGTATTTGCTGTATATATATGAAAAAAAACATAGAAATTTTAATTTTCTGAAAGATCTGCCCCAAGTGGCAAGATGTACTTAATGTTGTACAAGATTGTTTGAAACAAAAGCCTTTTTTATTCAATCGATTTTTCTGGAGGTGTTAATTCCAAGATCTGTTTTATGTACATGTACCATAAAATGTACATAATGTTGTTTAGATTATGCAATTAAATTATTGATTGTTTAGTTTATGTAATTATAATATGTTTTGCATGGAACATGCAAAATCATCTGAATGGAGAGTACTTTCATAAACTTGTTTTTTATTTCTTTAAACAGAAGGAGATTTAAACTGAAGTGTCAACATATTCCTTATCTCCAACTCTCTAATTTCTCCCTCTTCCCTTGAAATATGACCTTGGAAATACTTTAGTTCCCTCCCATTCTAAGTTTTTGAAGTTGAATTGCAGATTGCTAAATAGAAACCTTTCATCTAAAGCATTAAAATGCGTCCAATGTTTAAATCAACCTTTTCCTGTTTGGGGATTTTCTTTCTGTATTACCTTCATTGAACCTGAAGTGCTTTTATCTATCTCTGCGGACTATTATTGTTCTTATTTACTAAATGATTTTTTTCCATTTCATAAAATGAAGCATATGAGATATATTCACAAAATAAGATTATTTAAAGCATCTTCCTTGAAGATTATTTTGAAATTAGGATAATGAGTTTCTTCATAAACAAAGTGAAAACAGAAAGTGCAGAATCTCGTTGAACTTCAGGTTAAAAATGCTCTGTTTTACACTGATCTGTGGAAGCTTGTGGGACATTGATGGGGAGCTAGTGCAACACAGCATAAAGCATCTCACAATAGTGACTCAGGCAAAAAAAATGATAAGATGCAGTATTATAAGAGGAAAGGTTTAAAAAAGGGGGAATTTCAAAGCAGAAAAGGAGCAAATGGGCAATAGTTATTTAAAATCAATACTCTTAAGTAAACAATAATTTATGAAGACTGGCTTCTAGGAGAAGGAGATACTGGTAATCAGCTTTATACCTAGTGTGATAACGCACCTTGCATACTTCAGAGTGATTCCAGTCATAATAGCATACTGTACATGTTAATTTACACTAATATATGGATTTTAAAGAAGCTTAGGTTTGTCCACAGGAACTAGGGGAAAAAAAGAGACGTGGAATATACTATTTGTCTTTCTTCCTTTCTTCAAGGCTAAAGAGACAAAGAAGCATGCGAAAAAGCTACAGAAGAGAGTCTTGACTAATATTCCAGAGCTATATGTGGAGGCTAAAAAAAATGCTGACTAACATAACTGATGGTTATGTATTGTTCCTGCTTCTTTCCTCCAAACAAGGATGAGGTCAAATAAGGTCATCTGTCATTGTCTCAAGCCCCAGGTCTAAACAGTAACAAAGTTGAATGTTTATTCCCAATATGCCCACACACAAATACATGTATATCAACACATATAACATATATAATATACCTGGCTGGCCACATAGATCAGTACAGACATACACAGCACTCAAATGGAAACAGTACCAGTGGCCTCTACAGTTTAGCAGGCTGATCAGCATGAAGATTCATTAGTAAGAAATAAATAGGTATGTGTAATGTAGATCCAGATATGTGTTATGCAGTTGATGAACTTGGACACTTAGGTCACCCAGCAGCTGTCTGACTTGGTTATCCTGAAACCATTTTGATCCCTCCAACTTTTTTCCCTGCTTTGGTTCCCTAAGCATCCCATAATAAGACATGTGCAAACCCAAGATGCTTTCTTTGTACCCAGAAGCAGCAACCTCGCTCATTCTTCAGAGAGAGCTGGTCCCATTGGCCATATTGTGATAACTGTTGACACCAATCCATGGTGCTGATGACTCTCCTGTTAGAGCCAAGGGAGGAATCAGGTCAGAGGACGTCTGTTCTCCTTCATGTGTGTGGGGACCAGTCTTGTATCACTTCACATAACAACATTCCCACCCAGCTCTATGACATGATTATCAGAATTAAAAGGGGAAAATAAAACAAATCACTCCACCATGTGAGTCATCCTACATTCCAGTACAATGTCGGCTTCAAATATAAGAAATATCTCAAGTACAAACACAGCCTTTCAAAATGAAAGTTTTAAAAACTGCAAGTGTAACTTCTGAGATTTTGTTGAGATTATATTAATAATAATCAGGTAAAAGAGTACTTAAATAATTATTTTAAAAGTAATGTTAACTGTGATAAGAGTTGGGCGATCGTGCTATAAGTATTTATATTCTTGAGTGCTGGTTGGGAACTTGGTTGATGGGGTGTAAAATGCATTAATGATTTCCTTTTCACAGGAAAAAAAAAGATATTTGGACTTTACTGCTTAGATAACAGGCCATAAAGCCTTGTGATATGTTAATTTGTTGGACTGCGGTGTTTTTCAGGTAGATCTGTTTAACTGACTAACTTGACTACTAACTAATAAGAACATGCTTTGAGCAGGACTTGTCAGGCTATAGTTGACTGAAATATTTGGTAGGAAGTTCTGTCTCTGTGGGGCTATTTCTTAGCCACAAATTATTGGGAAAATAATGACATTATCAATATGGAGATGTTGTAAATTTATTATTTATTAAAAGAAGAATGATCCCAAATAGCCTCATCTTCATACATTTAGATAATCTGGGTTACAGGTAAGCATGTTGTAGAAACTGATCTTTGCCCTAGGTGGTACTTTTGGAAACCCTTGATGATTTTGTTCTACCAGCTCAGGAAACTTTGCCTCTTGATTCAAGCCAAAGTAGGTCTGTAGTGTGGTTTGATGGCAATTAATTTAGCAATGGTACCAAGGTTATTGATTTAGCAGATCTGACTGATCAGATTTGGTTGATCTTGTTTGACCTGATTTGCAATGGTTGAATTTAGGACAATATTTGAAATCTTTCCAAATCGTGCTTCATTCTATTACTGCTGTTTATCTAAGAATGGATTTTACTGAGTTGTCTGTAGATGGAACTTAGATTTTACTATGATTAAACTATTGAAAGTGCAAGAAGGTTCATATCTCTTCTTCACAAAAAAAAAAAAAAAGTTTTAAACACTGGAGTGGTAAGAGGATACAAAACTGATGATCATATCCCTGCCATTTAACTTTAATATGTGTCACAAATTAAATAAATGACTCACATTTTTTAGATGATAAAAGCTTCTTCTACCTAAAAAGTAGGTAGATAACATCTTATGATGTTGGCTACTTCTAGTCTGAACATTTTAATAGAATTAATTTTAAGAAATTCCCTGTGGGGGACTGTTTGTTTTGAATCATTTTAATACTAAACTTGCATTATTTATGCTGATTAATATTCAGAATGTGCTCTTCAGAGATGATTTTCTTCTGACTTACAATTGCAGTCAGCTGAAGAATGTAATAAAATTATTATAACTTAGCTGTGATCATGACTGGTACTGTTTTACAAGCATTAAATAGTTTTTCATAACATAACTAATAAAATTAAGGTTGAATACACAGTTGTTATTCCATAAACTCCTGATTTCTGAAGATTTACCAATATAAACATCACATTTTGTCTATGTAGGTTTCTTAATGAAAAGTGTACTGCAAAGAAAATATAAACAAAAGGATTTATCACTGTATAATATTCACAGCTAATATTCCTATTTAATTAGAATGTTTAAAAAAAAGTTTTTTTTTTTATTTTACATTTTTTACTCCTATGTCAAAGGTTACCAAGAGGTCATTAACCTTTTTCATAGAATTTCAACCAGTTCAGTGCCCTTTTGATCTGAAAATCTTGAAACAAATGATCTTTTGTACTTGCATCTTAGCATTTGTTATGCTCATTCATTAGAGATTGTTGATTACAAGGGGAGAGGTAAAAAAAACAAGTCTGACATTTCTATCATAGGTCAACAAAAGTTAATCAGTCAGGCATTTTACAAAAACTGTATTGATTTCTACCATGGTGTCTAGCATGAGGTCTCCAAATTGGAGAAATTAAGGCAATCTTATGGCACTGATTCTTTGTAGAAAGATCATAAGCAAAGCAACCTTTGGATAAAAAGGCAGCATTGCAGGTACCAATACTGATATTCAGCTATGCCTACATCTATATGAGGTTAATAAGCATATGTTTTACGTTTTAAAACTCAATGGTCCATCAGCCCAGGTTTTAGAGTAAAGATGTAGAGTATTTAAGATTTCCTGGAAAATATCTTCGGTATATTTATATCTTGCAGCTAAGCTTTTTCTCATTCGAATTATTCATTTATTTCGGTAAACTATTTTTAGGAATATTTTAGGAAATATTAATTTAAATTTTAAAATCTTGTTATTTTTTACCCCCATTATGAAAATGTAATACACTAGTCTGTGTCATATGTAACACAACTGTGTTCTCTTGGTCAGTCAAAAGACTGTGCAAGAATGGGGACTGACGTATCCATAGTAACTGATTAAATATTTACCAGTGGGACCAATCTCATGAGGATGAGTGTGAGGAAGGTCTCTGATTAAATGTGAAGGGATTTTAGTTTTTAAATAGCTACAGTATTACTTTATTTCTCACAGAAGCTGCTAGGTTTTTTTTTCCCCCCATCTAATAGGTGTAAAATGCAAGATCTGCATTAGTCAGCTCTGCATCCTCATGTATCTTAGACTCACTACCTTAGAGCTTCCCAAGGCAATTACTTGTCTATGTGTCACAACTGATACTCCCAAGCAGTTTGACATTTCATCCATTGAAATGACTATAGTATGTGTGTCTCTGAGCAAGATAAAAGCCTTTCATCTTACTAATGCAATAGTATCATGTCATTTTGGCAAATCAGATATGTCCCGTTGTGAAAAGAGCTAAGTTTTCCTGCTGCATACCTTATGATTCCAAGAAGGACACCATGTATAGGGGGATGCAAGTGAATTATAGTAAATGGAGCTACATAAGCTACATCCATCCCCTGTTTTAGAAATGTATTCTCAGATGTTTTCAGTTGTATTTTTTGTATACAAAAGGCACAGTTTGAGATACAAATATGGTGCAAAGTATGAGAGTAACTCACCTTTTTCTACATGAGAACTATCATTCTATTTGGTGAAAAGAAAAAAAAAAGGTGGGGAAGGGACATTTATTTTAATAGTATTTCAGTAATGGAAGCTGACGAGCTGACGGATAAAAGCAAGGAAATATTCGAGGGTGCTATTCCAGCGTTACTAGGCTATTGTGCCTAGTTCCATATGTGCTGTTTCATCCTCTCTACGTTTTGACACAAACAATTCTCCCCAATTATTTAAAAGGGGGAAACGAGGTTGTGGGTGCTTGAGACATTTCACAATAAAGGGTCCCTATCACAAAAATAAGCATATTTTTTCCTCTCAGGAAAACTTTGGAATACTACTTGAGCTGTAATTTCAAGCCAAGTCAATAGGAGCATCTGAAGGAATACAAAGTGGGAAGTCAGCAGAGACAGTAGGTTTGCATATTCTTTCTGCATTGCGTAGAATTAATGGCAAGCTAGCAAATAATAAGGAGGAAAATATTAAAGTTCCTAAAGAATATATCAATGGTTATAAGTCCTACATGAGTTACAATTATGTGTATTGTCTGCAGTTTAGAATATGCCATTAACTTGAATGGCTTGTTTGATTTTTTTTCAGGGTGGGAAAGATTGCAGGTCTTTACAACATGTTTACAGATTCAAAAATTGACTGGCAGACAGATGTTAATCTGTGTTTTAAAATCTATACTCTCTTATGTTTATAATTCATCTGTATGGAGGCATCAAAATGTCTTGAATACTTTTGCCTTACCTGTTCTTTAGAAAAATAGAGAAAAAAACTTGACATTATCCATTTTGTTATCTGATTCAAAGTATCTCTGAATATTTCATCTAGGACAAAGACAGTTATTTTCTGTAGTGTGCAGAGGTGACGTGAAGAAATGTTGCTTTCTATAATACTGTTTTTTGTAAATTGTTCTGCATTTGCCAAAAGCTCTTTCTGTGTTATTCGTGTGTTGATGAAACTGATTTTGCATGTTTCAATGTCATTACACTAGTTGGTTAATATGGAACCTCTAGATATAAATTGAAATAACTTGATACTGAGCCAATATTTTATTTTGTTTTATTTTATTTTTCTAGATGCTAGGAGAACCACTGTTGACACAGATTTAGCTGTGCAGCATCCTCAGTGGCGATATGATTTCCTGGTGGGGAAGTAAAGTAAAATAAAGTTCTCTTGGGATTTGGAGTATTCCTTTGGAAAAAAAGAGCCACTATAAGTGGAATAGATCCAAAAATATATTAAGGCCTCCAGATTATCCCATATCAGCTTTCTAAGCGCATGGTACTTCATTACTATGGCTGATGTTTCTCTGATAATGTGCAAAGTGTGACCACTCACACAGTATAACCAAACTCATTGGTTAAATGAGTTAAATATCCCCTCCATCCTTCTCTTAACAAATAATTGAGTGTCATCTACTGTCCACTTACAAGTAGATTTTCTGGAGGAAAGACAAGGGGATAGCCACTTGCTGCAGTTAACCATGGAGAGTTTCAAATTAGTAAAAAACTAATTTGAAAGTGGGAATGGAAAGGGAGAAGTTGGCTTACAAAACTTAGGTGGTGCAGGAGGAGATGAAAGTAGAGGCAGTGTTTTGAAATGATAAGACCCTACACCTGTTGCACAAAGGAAACAATAAACAAATTCAGAATGGCTAAAAATGGGAAAGACGTGACCTAAGAATGGATAGGATTTTGGCAATATCCAAGTTGGACTGGCTGCACAAAAAAAAGGAAAAAAATAAAGAAATAATTTGTCTGAAAAACAGTTTTGGATAACAAAAATTGTCTCCAGAGTGAGAGGAACTATAACGTAGATGTTTGGTACTATTATATCGTATAATACAAAAATGGTCATTCTAGAGGGCAGTAAACACCCTCCCTCCTACCAAAAATGTTTTTTTATCCTTTCGTCATCAAGAAAATAGAACAAACAGTAGCTGGAGAAGAAGTATGTGCATCTAAATTAAAACTAACTTTTTTTTTTGGTGTCATCCAAGGGGAAATCTGGGGAAAATAATTTAAAACAGCTATCTCCTGACATATTTCCACTATATCTGTCCTCACTTAACCTTCACTTAAATTTGAAATCTGAAGAAAAAAATATAAGTTTTGCCTCCTCCTTGTTCCTGAATTGTCATGTAAATATCCCGTAAAATGAGACCCATTGCATAGGTCAGACAAGCTAAATGGTGTTACACATGAGCAAGAATCATCTTGCCTGAATAAAATGAACTAAAATCCTCAATAAGGTTAATGAATACAGAGAGCAGAATCATTTTGTTTGAATAACAGACTCTCACCTAAGAAGAATACATGTATAAGCAATGGCTAGAGAGCAGACACAGAGGTGGTGAAATGAAATGACTGACAAATGATTTTGCTAGCCAGAAATATGTAATCAGTGACTCTACTATTTACACGATACTTAAACTTTCCTTAACTTCAGACTGCAGCTCTGTTATGGATCCTGCTAAGGCTGACGAGAGATCCATATGTTGCCAGCAGCTACTGAACATCTGGACATCTGAGTGCTGCACTGTGCACTTTTTTTTTGAGTTTAAAACTCATAAAAACCATGAAGAAAAGGCAGATTTTAGAGGTATGTAGATGTACAGCTTTTATTTAAAACAGTTCTTAATTTCTTCAAGAAGATGGCCTTCTTTTCAAGTGGATAATGACTAGCACCTTTTGATATTACTGGATCCTGTGTCACGTTACTGTTAAACTGGAGTGAGGGAGACACTCATTTACATATGAGCTGCTCATGCTTTATGGTATGTTATAGCACTGCCGTATAAGCACATTTCTGAGGATTTCTTCTAACATATCTCTCACCTCTTTCTCTGCCTGTAAAAATCATGTTATATGTGCAAGGCAGCAATTGCAATCCTGATGTTCGTGTCTGGCTTAGGAGACCGGGCTTTTCCACCCTGATTCCTGTTCCCATGGAGTCTCTCAAGTGACAAGGAGAAGCCAACAGCACTCCTCTGCAGATTTTATGCAAGACATCTCAATAGCTCTTGCTTCCCCAGAAAGAAAGCTTCAAGTTCCTGGTTTGAAGGCAGGGGTAAAGGAAACTGGATGAAGAACTGTTACAAATGGGGAGAATGGCAGGTGAAAAAATACTCAAATGTCAAAATGTCTGTGGCTGGGCCTACCTATTTTCCCTTATTAAAACTGTAAACAGCAAGAAGTGCAGCGAGACGGGTAGGAGGAGAGCAGGAGAAGGTATAAGTAATTTAGCCTTAGGCTGGCAATGCATTTGCTTAGCATGAGTACAGGTTTCATCTTTAGATCATCTCCATGAGCCATGCAACCTTCTGCAGCTATGTGAATCTCTGTGCTACCGTTTGAACTGAACAAGCTCACATTTGCCATAGGTATGGCATGCTGACCTCTACCCCTATTTCTATTGCCTTTAAAACATGGTTGCATTATAGCATTTAGCATGCTTTTTGTTTTGGTTTTTGTTTTGTTTTGTTGTTTTTTTGATGCTATCATATTCCCTTTTCTCTGTGTGTGGTAATCATAGAAACATAGGCAATGAAATCTGAAAATGATTCTTTCTGGCATTTGACTCTTTAATGGATTCCTTGGGCCCTTGTTTTGTCAGCTTCATGTTTGCCTCTAGCTGTGACAAATTGGAATGCTGTTTCTGTTTTTCCTCTGGCTTTTCTTTCCTTTAATTCTATTGATTTTTTTTCAGAGTATAGATGGATTTTAAATTATTAAGAATTTAAGAAATAGTTAAGAAATAGAATTTAAGAAATTATTAAGAATTATTAAGAATTAAGCAATATTTCTTCCTTTTTTGTGAAATCTGTTCCTCTGAAGTTGCATTCATAATAGTATTTAATTCTGTGTGTGTGTTTCTCCGTGGAATACAGGAAAGAGATTGTGTCTTTTTGTATTTATCCCATGCAATTTTTAATTTAGAAATCATAGCAAAAAGACAAAGCAAGTAAGCAAGCAAGCAAACAAACAAACAAAAAAAACCCCACTCACCTGGACACAGGTTAGAATTCCAGACCTTTAACTATACGGCCATTTAAATCCTGACTTTTGTTAGGAGTCATCCCTGGATCTAAAGTTGACAGATCAATTTAATTGAACTTGTTGACATCCATCTTCTTCCTGAATATAGTTTAATGTCAAGAAAAACCTTCTTTTTAAAATATATTCAAGAATAGCTCAAGGCTAAGCCAGCAAAAGAAGACAGGTAAGGAAAAGAGTGTCTTCCCGTCCTGCTCATGTAATATACTTTTACTCTTTGTGTTTCAGAGGAGTCATGCACGGCTTTTGCAAAGCACCTCTTAGGCTTGTATTTATTAAGGAAATGTGTTTACAGGACACAGATGTGTATAAATAGATCGTTTCTCACAATGTACTCAAGTAACCCATCAGTGCCAGTCACACGCTGATAATAAAAGTCAAATAAACACTTCTAAGTGAGAAAATAGAGTGCTTGCAGGCTTCATTTTCCACGACCACTACATTGGGTGACGTGTCCTCAATACATTTAAGTGCTTTATTTCAATCTATGTACCTGCCCAGCTCTGTTATTTACCATTTTGAGACCATCACTTTCATTCTTCAATTTTAGTATTGCTTATAATCCTTCTTTCAGATCATCTTGGTGATCTTTTCGCACATGTGCATTCAAAATAATAACATTTTCATTTTGGCCTGATACACTAATTTTTCAGAATTAGCAATAGTGATTCATGTGACATTACTATTAATATCTATTAGTTTTATTAATTTATCAAGGTTTCACATTAGCTTATAATGACTATTTTATTTAGAAGTTAGCAATTCATGCATAATAAATGAACAGTTGTCGCCTCTATGACTGCAATTTCTCTGCCATTTATTTTGTAATAAGGTAATTAGTTGATATAATTAATGAAAAATATATATTCTGTGTATTTGTTAGCTTATTACATGAGAAATGGAAAGGGAGCTAGCTTTGGGATTTCAAACTGCACTTATATGACTTAAATACACACATATTGGTAACCAAAGTGTAACCATAATATTTAAGAAATAAAACATGATGAACCATCCAGCTAAATCAAGCCCAGATGAATGGAAAATACTTTAGAGGTACATTTTCAAAGCTGGGTGAGAAGGGGTTAGCCTCCAGGCTCCTAGTGATTTTAAGGGGAGTTGCATAATATAATCCCTATGCACTACCTTGAAAAATTTTCCCTCAATCTAATGGGTAGCCATTAATACTATGGAGAACAAATTGTAGGACATGGAAGCTCATCTATCATTTTGACATATTGCTCTATGGAAGGAGCAAGACCTGGGAGGGAGTAAAAAACATAATTTCTCTTTTTACTATTTTTTCTAAAATAATTGATCCACGTTTTATTTTTCTTATTTACCATGGTATTTTTGATGTATGTCTCATTATTGAGGGTAAACCTAATTGTAGTTAGTTTGTTGATTTTCTGATGCTATTTTCATTAGGTGGATGAATTTTAACTCCATTTTCAAAATGTGGTGTGGTCGGCTGGACTACAGACTTGTGGGCTGGATGACAGACTATGTCATCATGACAGGAATGCCAGTTCATTAAAATTAAAATCTTTCAGGGGACATTTCCAACAGAAACTAGCTACTAGCATAAAACTGCCCAGATGCCTTGCAGCTTTCCTTGGGTCCTTTGGGATTTCAGCATTGCTCCTGGAGAACCTCATTTCACTGGCTCCCTTCTCAATGATTTTAAACTCCAGTGTTCTGAGGCTCAGTTTCTTCAGGTAAGCCTGCCTGATCCTGAAAGCTTGACAGTGTCCAAAAATCTTGTAAATCTTAGCTCTGAGGCTCCCCAGGCTTCCTACCTGCCTAGAATTATTGAAAGTATTTTGAAAGAGCCAATTAATATATACAAAAATTAATTACAAGTAATTCATTGATTATATTAATTGAATATTCTAGAATTTCCAACAAAATGGAGATTTGCACATCTCATCATACTCTGTTTTGTATCTATCTGTCTAGGCTTCTAGCATTTTTGTATGTTTAATCTATTTGCATGTGAGTGAAGATCTGTCCCTGTCTTGTGGAGCTGTCATCTGAAATAAGAAATTGTGACTATATCAAGCCAAAAATTTCAAACATTCTTTCCCTTTTCAGGGGTAAATTCCTGAATCAGATCAGATTTAGAACAACATATTAGTTCGGTGTCTAAGTTAAAAAATGGTAACCTTGATCTTTCTATCCTTTCCTACTTGAACACAGTAAAGCTGACCTGCAATTTCCAAAACCTGTGCATGCTAAACTGATTGAAAGAATGGGCTTTAGCTGCATATGGAGCTGATGAGGGATGTCCATGTCCTACAGTTGCTAACAAATGGTAACACAACTCAGATAACAGAATAAAGCTGGAAGGATGAGCATTAATTTACTTCCACTGTCTGCATATGGAAATACCATTCATCAGAGATGGGCTAAACCAAAGGGATTACACAGCAGTGGGATTTAAGGATGATTTTTCTGAAGCTGGCAATGATTCATCTTCAGTGACTATCCAGACTTAATATTTACTCAAATACCTCAAAGATTAGAAACAAGCACCAAAAAATAGGTAAAAACTACTGAAGTGAAATTCAACCCTCCTTCCTCCTAAGTTGCTATTCTATGTAGTAACAATAGCAGTGGAAGAAGTAGTAATAACACCAAATTGGACACAGGGGACTATAAAAAAACTTTCTTTCATCACCCCCAGAACTACAGAGATAGAGTAGAATTGAGAGATATCAAATGCTCCAGAATCACGAGATATTCCTCTATATCTGTTGAAACAGGTAAAAGGAAAAAAAAAAAAAAAGGGGTTTTCTGAGAGTGTGAGAAATTAAACTACAAAGTAAATTGACTGCAAAGTAAATGGTGCACAAAATGTGACTAGCATGTGGATGAGTCCAGGACTGTTTTCTGTGAAAGGAAACCAATCACTGGATGCCCTCAGAAGTTAATGCCAAGGGCCCCATCAGCTGTAGCAAGCCGCTTTCCTTAAGCCATATATCCCACCAGGAGATCAGAGAGAGACGGGTTCTCAGCTGGCTACCTGAGGAGCCCTCCTGCTAGTAGCACTGAAAGAGGTATCAAAGATAAGCATCTATTACATGTCACTCACTCTCTCCCAGTCTGTAAGGGAATGCCTGTGGTGATACTAGAATAATACTGAGCTATAATATCATCTAGAACTGTAGTGAAAATTGAAACCAGACATGATTTTTCCACAGAGATGGACAATTTACTTAAACTACCAGCCTAATTTTGGTAAGGACTTTAAATATATGTATACCTTACCTCTAGATGATGACCGGGTATCTAAAATAGTTAATCATTTTGTAGAAAGAGTGAACTTGAATAGGTAGCTAGAGTGTACATTATTTAAGCATTAAGTCAGCCACTCAACAGTATAATGAGTACTTGTGTTACACTAACAGTTTCCGCTCTAGGGACTGAAGAACAATTTGAATCAATAGATGATTGTTAAGAATATGAAAGTCTTGAAGACTCTCTATAGTGCATAATTCAGTATTTTATGGAAGCCTAATGTTGTGTAAAGATATAACTATGGAAAGCACAGGATATATACATAGCACAACTTTGAATTCTATAAACAAAATTAGCAAAAAAAGAAGCAATAATTGTGAACTGCTTAGTTATAAAAGTGTTAATATACATAACTAACGAATAATGTGCTGTAAGGGTTTTCTTAAACAAAAGCACAGAACTGAAAGTGCATTTCAAAAGAGGATAACTGATATCAAGGCACCAAGTATTCAAACTCCAGTTGATTTCAGTTGCAGCTGAACATACCTGACTTTACCTGGTTACAAATGCCTGTTTCTTTCATAATTCAGTGATTGTGCTTTTTTTCAGCTCTCCCTGTACAGGTCTCTCTTTTTCTTCCATAACAACCTTTTTACTTGTCTCTACTTTTCCCTTTCCCCTGGGAGAGTTGTAGATTTCTTTAAAAATTCCATTACCAAGTTCTCTTCAATTCTTTTTTTACCTTTCTTATGCTTTACTGATTTCCTTTCTCTTGTACCCCAAGTCCAGAACCCCTAGTCATACTTAAAATCATTGATATTAAATTAATTGCTACTAAAAATATCCTCAATGGCTTTTCATTTAGCTCAAATTGCAGCTTGAAAACTAAAGATAGTTAAGATAATAAAGAACTGGAAAAATGAATTAACAGGACCTAGAAATCAGATAAAGTATGTGTCAAGTATAAATGTTCAGTCCCTGAGCTTTTATACCGCATCCTCCTTTATCCCTTTAAGTCTGGTTTCCTAGACCTTGATTCTTAGTAGCTTGGAAGAACATGTCTTCCTCGCTTCCATGACTGATTACAGCACTGTAAATGCTGGCTGTTGCATTTTCTTCTCTTTCTTTCTCATGAAATGGATTTCCATCTGACATCCACTTTGGTGAACCAAGAGAAAAATACCACTTCTTATAAGGTTAATTCTCTCACCCACTGATATGCACTAGCTTACCATCAGGTACATGAATGAGAGAGACAGGACCAAAAGGGCAAGAGTCTTGATATAACCTAGATCATAAACTACGATCAAATGAGAAAGAGGCATGTTATTAAGGAAGGTAGTGTTTGATCCTGCTGAATCCAAATATACTGACCGGGAGTGAAATGGTGTTAGTCCTTCTTAAGGCATGGAGTTACACTTCTTAAGAACATTTCCTATGGAATGATTTCCAGCTAAGGTTGATTTTTTTTTTTCCCCATATGTTCCCCCTGTAACATCTTTTCTCATACCAGCCTTAATCTTCTGTTTGCAAGGGCTTAAGAAATAGAACTTGGCTCCTCAGGCATTTGTAAATCACCTTTCAAATAAAAGAAACTCTACAACAGAGTTAACGATAGTGCAGAATTATGCTCTGTTGATATACTAGAACAGCATTGTTATTTTACCTATTATAAAGATGTCTGAATGACCCCATAATAGTTTTGGGGCCCTCAAATTATAAAATCTTTTGAATATGATACAGGGAAGTGAACATCAAAAACAAAACAATAATAATAATAATAATAAAATTACAGAATCCACTGTTCCACCAACTAATCTTAAGATTTTCAAGATAAGCAATAAATACTTTTTTTTTTTTTTGTCAAACCAACAGAGTAAATGGGATGGTCAGTGTTTGGTGGATGAGAGAGACAGCAAAGCAGAGTAATCAAAAGGAAAAATCAGCAGCTTATAGAAATTTTATGGACCTTCATGAGCTTAATGGGATAGTCAGAGACATAGTAAAGATGCAGTATGTTTTTTTTAATAAAAATAATAATTTTCTCAAATATCAGAAAGCTTGGAATCTATGTCTGATATGGAGTCAGGTATATCGAGGAAAAACATAGTTAGATGTGAGCTCGTTTGTTCTCTTAGTGTCTCTGTAAGTGCTCCTTCAGTGTCTGCCGTGGTGTCTAGCCATTATCACAGGGAGGACCTCCTGCTACAGGGATGTTGGGTCTGATGTTCTAGAGAATTTCTGGTATTACATACTTGGAACATAAGAATGTAAAGTGTTACTGCTGTCTCATGTTGCAAACAATTAAGAGTATAGTTATTAAAACCCATTTGATAAAATACTCAGACCTAACTACTAACTTTCTGAGTATAAGAGTCACTGTTCTCTCCATTTGCCTTCCAGATTTTTAGAACTGAATTTTTTAGAATATTGAAAAGCAAATATAACAGAAATGGTACAGACATAAAAGATTTATCTGATTCTATATGTACTGTTTGTTTATGTATTTTCTGTATAATAAGTAATACATCAGATTGATATGTGTCACCTTGACTTCTGACCTGCAGCCAAGAGGACCTGAGAAAGCATAACAATTTGCTTTTTTCCATAATATGGTGGTTTTTTGGTCCAAAATACTGCCAAATGAACTGTTACATTGAATACATAGATCAGTGGAACTGATGAACAACAAAGTGAAACATGCCTAAGGCAAGAAACAGGTTTTTAATTGCTTAACTTTTATTTCTCTAATGTCTGGTTCTCTAGGTGATTGTGTGACAAGAGTTTTCACTACACACTCTATTTTGAATCATGTATTTGTTGTAATCCTTCCAATGCATTGAGCCATGACCTCACAAACAACAGCTTTGAAAATTTCATGCTGTATTGCGCTCCCACCTAAATTCTTATTCAACTTTTAGTCTTGGGATTGGAATTTATAAGGCATCTCTCTCCCCTCCGGATACTGTTCTAGTCTCATTGTGAACTTGCCTGATAAAAGCACTTTGTACAAGCTACAGACAGCAGAACTGCCAGTAGACTACAAAGAAATAAACAAAACCAACACAATAAACAAACACAATAGCTTAGGAGGTTAACTCCTATCTCAATATCTCCATTTTGAAACAGTTAAGGAAAAAGAATCAAACCAACAAAATCTCTACTGAATATTAACAGGGAGGCAAAGACCACGTGCTGAAGGAAGTGCAGGCAGCCCCCGACACAGTGGTTTAATATTGTTGTCCTCCGTTAGAGCTGTCACCAGTACAGCAAAAGCAAAGCATGACCCAAAGCCATCGCTTCTTTCCCCAGCTGAAACCATGAAGCTGCGTCTCTCACGTCTGGCTTTGGGCAACACAGCCACTATGAGTGAAATCAACTTGTGGTCAAATATTCGGATGCAACAGGGATGGGCACTGTGTGCAGATTCAGTGCACAGCTCGTAGCTGGGCAGGAGTGAATCTTATCACTCCCTCTGTCTTCTCTTTTGTCTTTTGTTCACCACTGTGCTCACAGGAAAAAAGGCAATCTTACTTGGAACAGAAACCCTTATGTGTTAGGCTAATTGGAGTTTTACAGGGATCATATTTTAAGAGCATGTAATCTTCTGCAGAGAAACATAATCAAATGGTAAATCATTTTTAATCATCACTCAGAGTTATTCAACATAACTGCAAAAAAAAAAAGGAAAAGGAAAAACTAGCTTCTCCCTCTCACGACGTAAGAAATCAGAGAATTTCATTAGAACTGATGGGAGACTTTGCAGTTTCAAACATTCATGTAGTATTGTAGAGTGAACTTTACAATATCCAACTCTCACTGACATTGGTAAACACGTTGCCGTTAAAGTCAATGAAAACTGATGCAGTGACGGTCAGTTACAGGAAGCACAATGCTTTTTTTATGTGTTCATTCCTGTCAGTCTCACTACAGTATATCTCACTACAAAATATCCAACTATATGTTGGAAAATACTCCTAGGCTGGAGTCAACAGAGCCACTCTTCTTCAACCCATTGCTCCCCTCTCCTGTTTTGCACACCCAACCTGTGCTCATAAAACCACGGACAGAAAAGGACACTTCCTGCTCCTATTCTTGTGCTGAGACCATCCAGACTTATTGTTAATTCTTCTCATAAATTTGAAAGCATTTGAAAACGCTAGAAGTATCAAAATGCTGAGTAACTGTGGACTGGGAAGATTATATAGTTTTAATTTGTCACAGGCAGTAAAATCCCTTGAGATAACATTATATTTTATATTTTCCTGGAAGGGACTATAACTAAACATTTACAGCACCAGCCCAGGCTTACACATATTCTTTGTGAGGGGATGTATGACAATCAATTTTTGTCAGGCTGCTTCCCCTTTCTTTGAATTTACAACCCTATCAACACCCTACACGCTGACAAATGGCATTTAAAGATGAGACCTTAATAATATTTTGGATACATCAAGTGAAAACATAAAATGCATATGGCTCTGACCTATTGCCAATACCTCTTTCAGTTCAGCTGCCCATGTCTCTGCACATATCATAGAATCACAGAATCACAGAATGCCTAAGGTTGGAAGGGACCTCTAGAGGTCATCTAGTCCAACCCCCCTG
>JAUBNY010000846.1:842627-859318 GCA_032275445.1 Crypturellus soui
AACAAAGAAAGAAAGAAAGAAAGAAACAAAGAAAGAAACAAAGAAAGAAAGAAAGAAAGAAAGAAACAAAGAAAATATAAATGACTCGAAACTTGTGTTAATTAGGTCATCAGTCATGTAACCAATTAGTTAAAAACCCATAATAATTATAAAATCTCTACTTTTGGAATACTTAATGTGTACAACTTCCTTTGGCATATAGAATAGCAGAGTTTTTAGACAACAAAAAAAAACATTATCGTGTCTCTTCCGTGACTTACAAGTAATAACTTATGGTGCGTAGGATAAAACTACTTGCACTCAACATGATACAATTGCATTTTCTTAGAATCTAAACAAAGTTTCTCTTCTATTAAAATGGTATAGTAAAGCAAATCATACAAAGCAAATAATTCACTTAATGAGCAAATTCCCCTACTTGGGAATGCTGCCAATTCTAATTATAACCAACCATAATTCAGATTTATTTGGTCATTTTTTATCATTTTGTTTTATTCAGCAAATGTCCTGTCCCTGATAGACAAAATTCATGCAATGGTAGTTACCTGCAGATGTTTACAAGAATGAGCTTATATTGTTTTCTATGCTTTGATAATAGTTATCCTCAGCCAATCTTAAGACAAATTTGAAAAAGTACCAGGCACCTATTTTCTTCAAATAATAAGTAGATATTCTCAGAACATGCATCTTGTATAAATCCTAACTCTGCTCAAAATTCAGTAGCACTTTGATTTCAGAGAGATGTAGCTGTAGGCATTTAGGGGCTATGTCATTGATTCCCCATACTCAACAATTGTCATTTTTTGATGTCTATAAAAACCTCATGATAACATTATCACTGGCAGGAATTATTACTGTTCTTCCTAAAATATCACTGGATATCACTTAAGGTGATATTCTTGAGAGACTCTACAGAGATAAGAATTTGACACCGTACTGCTGTCCCCTACCTTCCGTCTGGCCTACAGCGATCTTGGAGATGGGTGAAAATGAGAGGATGTTTTGTCAAAGGTATTTTGATTGCCATGGGGAAACCTGCAAGGAACTGAAATCCTTGCTGCTAAATACAGTGTTTGTCTAACCTTTGACTATCAACAGTCAGCTAACTGATTTAGGAATATAGAGGGATGGCAGCAAAAGTATCCCAGATCATAAGCCACACGTGGGCTATTCAGACTTGTGAATAAAATCATCATAAGGACTCTCCAAAGCTGTTTTGATGGCTAATGGTACTGAGATGCCATGGGAAAAAGTTAGGGTCACCACCTCATAGCATGATCTGTTCACAACTGTTTCTCGTATATGATCTATGGTTTAAAATTTGTTTCCTTATAATTAAAAGGAAATTCTCACATGGTAATGTAACAGAAAAGTCTTAGTTTGTGCTGAAGACTGATGAATTTCTCTCCCTGTTTTGGAGAATTTGCTGGGAGAGAGCTACTGTGTGGAACACGAGGGAGCATGCAAGTGCTCTGCTTAGTGATAGTGAAAAATTACTAACGGACTGAAATCTGGACTCGAACTGAGCTGAGTTGTGTAGAAGAAAGGGTTTTCCAAATAAAGAAAGATTTGAATTAGTTGTAAATCTGTGCATGTAAGAATCAAATAATGTACAGAAATGTGCAGAAAAAGCAAAAACTAAGCTTTGGGGAAACACAGGTCACTGTGAGACTCTGAGAAAAAGCAAGAGAGAGAGGTGCTAAGCAGAGCTGTAGTTCAAAAAAGCCTTGAAGCAAATATCTCCTGATTATTTCTAGAAAATAATATGTTGTAGATGTTCATTGTTATGTAAGCAGATTTATACCAAAAAAGCATCCACTTCCATAGCCAGTCTCTCCCACATGACTTTAGTAGCCAGCCAGCTCCTTGGGCCTGGAGAGGCCACACTGCATAACCTCTGCTTTAAAACAGTTCAGTGATGTTAGAATGCAGTTGAAAAGTATTTATGTATTATTGTATTGTATTTTTTCTTCATTTATCATACCTGTTATTTTTGTCTTTATGTATTATTCCAGTTTTCAAAAGACCAGTTTTCCAGTCCTATGAATGCTTGACTTGGCTTCTTTAGATTTATTTTCAAGCAATGCATTATTTGGCCTAATAACATCTGTATATTACTTCTATATATTACTAAGCACATGGGGGGGAAATTGAGATTTTTTTGAACAAAAAGACTAAAAGAAAGGAAGTTTTACTTAGGTTAACTTGGTTACTTCTTTTGTATCATTAAGCTCCAGCTGAACAGACACCGCTGAGGATATTACAGTGTTACAGACCTTGACTATCTTGACCACCCCCTTTCTGCACTGCTGGGGCCTTGAATTGGTCACAACTGTAAATGCATATGTATGAGAAGCATAAAGGTATTCTCAAAAGATCTATAAAGAAGTTTCTTTCTACAGTATCTTCTTATTGCAGCACTGAAGTAATAACCTATACAGTCTATTGTTACCTAAACTCTTTTCCTACGTACAGATTTTTCAACATTCACTATGATCATTTGCATACACTGGGTTAGTATAAATTGATTATGGCACTGTGAGAATAATTTTGATTCCAGTTAAACTGAAGCACATGTGGAGTAACTAATTCATTAGCTCCCACTAGTGTAATTGAGATCATAATCTATGTGTATGTTAAAAGATATTAATGTTCTTGGATTGCTGAGTGAATCCTTATGTCAGTAATACAAAATGCACCAGAGCTGGAACAGATTTCCTAAAGCAAGCAGTGAAGGAAAACTTTTTAACTGTGCTTGTGGTATGTTTACTTCTGGTGTGTGTGTATTTTTGTGGTGCATACCTGTATAGGTATCTATACAAGTACATAAAAGCACATGTCACACAATCACAGAATGGTTTAAGTTGGAAGGAACCTCTAGAGATCATCTAGTCCCAACCGCCCTGCTCAAGCAGGAACACCTAGAGCATGTGCCACCGGGTCACATCCAGGCATATATGGATGTATATCCCACTTCTCCAAGAAGATCAAGGGTCAGACAGATAAGGATGTTCCTTGGTCAAAAGGAGCTAATCTAACTCTATTATCTTGCTTTATATTTGCAGCTAGCAAAGAGACTAGAACAGCTGCTAGGCTTGGCTGTTATTTAATAACTTCTTACCCTGTGGTTATCTGTTTACATACATAGCCCAGATAATGGTAGATGGGCACTCACATTACAAGGTTGTAGAAACTTGCTGCACATGTTAATGGACAAAGAGTTCTGTTCCTCAAAACAATATTATGCAAAAGATTAAGTATTCTTATATCGGCTGTTGCTTTACCTTTACATACACACACTGTAGCTACTGAAAAGCTGCTACTATTGCTTATAAAACTCTGATACTTTCTTTAATCCCCTAGGAAGACAATAGGTTAATAGTCAGATTTTGGCTCTTCCCAGGCTGAGAAGAGGAAGCCCATTTCCAGTATTTAAAGGAATTAAGTGGCTGGTGCAAGAGATAAGCAATCCTTACAAAAGCACAGCCAATTGTTTATTGTGCTTTCTGTAGCTATGAAAGGGATCCTCCTCAGAAGCGTAGAATAAGAATCCTTTAGGTAGTCTTGGCAACAGCTTGAATTTGTTTCTCACACCTGCTATTACTTTCCTTTTCTCTTTATCACCTGAGCTCTGGTACTTTAGAAAAGCAACACTTTCCATATATCGGTTTGCCCATGATAGGAGGGATAATGTGGTTAAAATAAGAATTCACCTGCATCTGCAACCATTTTTAGAGTCCAAATCTTTTCTGTAGAGCTGAATATCTCTGAAAATGTTCTGCAAATATTGGCTTAAATTAAAACAAACCTTCAGCTGCATTTTCACCCTCTTTTCGCATTCTGCAAATGTTAGAGAAAGCATTTTCTCTGGGAAGGCCATCTATGAATAAAAACTAATTTAGAATAAATATCAGAAGTATTGTCTTTAAACAATTTTTCTCTTAATGATGGTAAGTACAATGAACAATGTTTCCAAAAATTGCTATTAAACCAATGTATCTGACTTGTGGTAAGGATGATTTTCATACAGGATCTCGAAGATGTTGGCAATAAATATTTAAATTAATACTGTCAGATAGTCCACAGCCCCTGTCATATAGTTCAACATTAAGTAAAGCCAGGATATGAATTAGTCAGACTCTATGAAAATTCTGTGTAAAATAAATCATATGCCCTGATCTGTGAGGCAAGAACCAGAGCCATCTCTTAAAATCATCAGTGCTGAATTTCACCTCCTCTGTGGTGGGAAGGGAAGGTCTCACAGAATATTCATTCCATCTATTTAATAGCTAACCATTACTTATTATTAAATTTTACCTGAATTGGGAATAGAGTATCTTTCCCAAACTTTCAAGCTAGCAACAGAGCACAGATCAAAACTTGTTTCATCCAATTATTCATTTCAGATCTAACCATGAAACTCAAGCATCTTCAAACATGCATAAACTTTCATACAGAGACACATGGCTACATAAACAATGTCAACAATACAAATTTATGGAAGGCACCGCTGTGTACTCAGCTATCCACATACCTCACTAAGGATTTCATATATATGGAAAAGCTACTTCTTGTAAAATCTACTCCATCAGATATATGTTGCCTTTTTTTTTTCATATAGCTAGTCTGTTCAGAAATTTCATGGCATACTTTATTCTGTTATACTAACGTAATAATACCTGATTGAAAATTGAGCATACTGACATTCAGGTAAGTGTGAATGCACTTAAAGTAGTGCCCATTTCTGTAGTATAATGAACACCAAAAATGTTGGCTTTTTTCATCTGAGTAAGAAGTGCACAAAGAAATTAAATGATAAACCACAGAGTGTGCATGTGTGTATACTGTTTCTATAAAATGATCACCTTTCAGCACAACATTTTGTACAATGCAATAGCTTGGAAATGATGATTAATACCTAATGACTTATCTGGTTACTCTGAATACTAAGCACACCGACTATGTTCAACATACATACACAGAAAAGTAAAAATAACTATGTAGCGACTTAAACTTGCTAACCCAAATTACCTTTGGGAAGTGTTATTTTTTTCTACTTTTCACAGGAGTGGACAGGATAAGTGAAGTGCATGTCCAACACAACAGAGCTCAAACCTTGGGTTTTGCCCACTTGGCGAAGCACACTCTGCAGGTAGGAGGCACAGCCAAACAACAGCATGTTTTGGTCTCCAACCCGTTCTAGTATGCTGTAATATTGGAAAGTCCTGGCTCATTTTTCATAGACAAGACAGAAAAACTCTCAACTCTATGAGAATCTCAAATAAATAAGGTCTAATAATCAATATTTTTTCATCATATTTTTATAATTCAAACTTGTTTTAATTTACATTTAAATTCATTTAGTGATTTTTATAGAGAAAAGGATGCTAAGAACACAGTGCTGTTCCTTTTACAGAATTTTACCTTAGATGTATATCATTTTGGATTAAGCTGAGTCTTACATGAACTAAATCCATACAAAAAAGGGTTAAAAGTTGAATAATGAAAACTCACATTATTTTTATTAATTGGTTTAACAAAGCCGATTCAAAACTGCATCACCTAAACTCTGTTAATTTAGGAAAGCAACACTGTCCATAGCAAGCTAAACTAAGACAGAAATAAGGCCTGAGTCCGTCACGTGTCATGTGCGGTTCTGTGCTTTCAATCTATTATGTGCTGTGAAATTCTGACACTATCTTTTCTTTTATTGTATTGCCAAGTTTCCCCAAATATCATCTTTTAGGAAAAAAAAAAAGAATAAACAAGCAATGAACGTAGAAAAATAATGGACCAAAGGAGTCTTCCTGTGGCACCACACACAATCTCCCGTGCCCAAATTAGCCGCAGCAGTGGAGTGAAACTTGGGTTTTGTGCTCTGTTATGGTGGATGCACCCTGAAGACATACCCAGTGCAAGTTAGGAAGAAGTAACCAGTGCCACTTCCACAGACACTCAGTAATGAATGGTTACTCTAGAGCACTCCCCACTGCATTATTTATTTTATATAAGACTGCAAAATATTTCAAACTCACAAAAGTTTTCAGAGAGAAAAGTTCTGTGAAAGGTTTATCTGTCAAAATCTGTTTTTCAGTGAAGATTTGTATTCAGTTTTCCTGCCACAGATGTCTTGTTTTCATTAAGTTCAGTGTTTTCATATATATTCAAACCATGACTCTAGTTATTTCTTCTACAAAGTGAAAAGCAGTGTTGGCCTAAATCTAATTCTCAAAAGCATCCAAACTCTAAGAAGGGAATACATATTTGAAGAAGAAAACATGCATAGCGAGTGCCATGTAAAGGTTAAGTCCAAACGAAGAGATTGATTCTCCATGCGGTCCTGTCTGGCCTGCTCAGCCCCAATAGCTGGTCAAGTGACATGGATGCAGCCAGCAGCTGAGCTGGAATATTGTCCCCCCTTCTGGGATGAAGTATGGAGTCATATTCAGTCATATTCACATATTCAGAGCTGACTTTTGTCTTTCCAATGCAGCATAGGCTGTAGACATGTGGTTTGGGGCCTAATTTCCAGTCTGCAAAAACAAAATGTACAATTATAATTTAAGTTGAAGTCATTTATCTGCTGAGTTCAAGAAGGCATAGCTTTCACTAGCCTTTTAAGCTAAATGTCTGGCAATTCCTGTTCAGTTTGCTTCTGTAGCAGGAGCCTTTGCTGAATACCATGCTCTCTAACGTCTGTATCACCCTTTTCTTGATGATAGCAAGCATGCTGTACTGATAGTACACACGAATGAAAATACACAGTTTAACAATACATGCAGTATAAAATGTCACCACTTAATGTGATTTGGAACAGATCCTCAAAATGTCCTTGGCAGTTAAATACATTTTAAAAATAGTATTTTGGTGCCAAATCAGTCACAAATTTGGATGTGGATTTTATTTTCAATGATTCACTCATGTTGGTCTGTTCAGACACTTCAAAGCAATTATGAATTCTGTGTCACAGTGTATATTTGAAATCAAGGCATAGAAGCTATTATTTAGATGTGGGCTACTAAAATGGTCAAATAGCCTGCTGGGAGTTTATGAACTTGGTGTTTGTTGAATTGCTTGTTAATTTGTTTACATCAGTTTTACCATTGCATCTAAACTCACATGAGAAAAATGTTTAAAATAATCAAAATATTTTGCATTCTAAGTGAATCATTGACATTTGTTTTACTTAGAAATTTGATTTGATTTAATTTTTAAGTGTAAAAATACTCCCAAACTAGACAAAATGTTTTATATATCCCGATTTTATTTTTTTATGTTTGTTTCAGTGGGGAAAAAATAATTTCCAGTTGGCACAATATTATTTTTCTGACATTTCTGGTTCAAGCCAGAAAATCAAATAGCTGCATGATTATTTCTGGCTGATATTTTTCTTTGGACTTATATATTTATTCACATATGAATAAAAAATGCCTATTTTTTGTTTATTTGTTTGTTTGTTCATGGTTTTACTCTGCAGATAAAACTAGAGAGAATAATGACCTAAAAAACAATTGGAAAATGAACTTTTTAAAAACAGAATTTTCAAAGAAATTATTGTATCCTAACTTACATCTTTAAAAGCCGATTGCTTTCTGCTTCTCCAGCACATCTTCCTGCTGAGACCATCCTCTCCACTGAACAACTGAGGCAGTCATTGCAGCTGCTTTTCACTTTCTTCAGATTTATCTAATGACAGTCTGATGCAGGATGTTTGCACGTTTGAGTAAGAATCCTATTGCCAAACATATATTCTGCTTCATCTTCTCATAGAACTTTTAGGACATAGCTATGAAATTTTATAAAATCAACAGAAAAATCTAAAGTGACTCTGGATGTAATCTGGATCTCAGGAGGTAAAATGAACATGATTTGTTTTTTCTATGCCCGAGATCTTATTTCCTGAGTTAGGAGAAGGGTATTGGCCTGAAGGATGATTTTCTGTCACTATGGCTCTTGCTAGACCGAACTTGTAAGTAAGAACAATAGGAGGCAGGTCCATTACAGTAGAACAGTAGTTTCCCTATCTAGTGAAAACAAATCAACTCGACAATCAATGAGCCTGGTATTGCAGGAGAGGATCTGCAAATGCCAAGCTATGGACACTTATCAAGTGTAATTCTGTCCCAAGTTGGGAAAACTGCAGGCATTTAAAGTTATCAATTTCAGCCTCTCTTTCTAATCCTGCTTTGTGCATAATGCTTTTTTGCTCTCAAAAAATGTCCTGCTGCACACCATCTTCTCTGGGATTACCTTGGTTGGCAGCATGGCAATTTTAGCATGGCAGATTTTAGGTTAAAAGGTACTATACATAAAATATATGAAAAATGTATACTATGAGCACTTTCTATTTCTTTCCCTGTCACGATCCCCTCTAAGGATAAGAAAAGGATGGTAAAAATCACCCAAGAAGAAATAACTTTTATTTTTTTTCTGGGCTATTTCTGTGATCTTTGAGGACAACAGCAAAAAGACTTTTGTAGGAGAATGAAGGCAGAGCTGGTTTAGGAATGGAGTGCATTGGTTCTCAGCCTACATTCCTCTAAGTAAAACATTAGTAATGACTTCAGGGTGGATCCAAACCCCTGGGAAACATACAGAGCATCAAAGCAGGTGATGGTTTTGTCTTTAAAGAATTGACTGCCTTTGGTGATTTTGAGGAATACTTTGATGCTGATAAATATCCAGCTGCACATGAAGACTCATCAAATGTTGAATACAGTTAATATATAAAAAAATCTCTCAAGAAATCTTAAAGAAATGGCTTTTTGTTAACAGAAACCTTTGTTGTTATCAAATGCTTTAAACTTTGCTCAAAGAGTGAGCTAACAGATAACATAATTGGGAATTAAAAATAAAAACAGACTGTTTTAGAACAAATCATCTGCTTAGCATTTAATAGGAACAAAAACTATTTTGATATTAAGCCCTGTCTGTGGAGGTTTAATTTAACTGATTCTACACGTATTCAGCCCCCATGCAGATACATTAGAGGTCCATTTAAAAGTGCCTTTTCAAGTTTAAAATGATTAGGAGTTTATCTTGATAAGGCACAGGCTCAAGTTTAAACAAATTCTTCAGACAGAATAAAATTCTTCAGAGAGAAGTTTGACATAAGGAGCATAAGGAGTGGCTGTGGGTTAGGACCAGCTCCCTGGGAGCAGGGGGGACTTATGGGCGCTAATGGGGAAAGGATCAGGGAGATGCAGCTGGATGCACAGCCCTTGAGGAGCAGAACTGGGAGCAGGACTCTCCTTACCGCAGCTGCCAGGCCTTCATTAGAGTTGTGGGGACATCCTCAAGATCTGCAGGTCTCCAGGACACAAGATTTGCCCTTTCTGGCACAGGGATCAATGCATGCTATAGTTCATCCTATACTGAGCAGTTGTACTTTCACCTAGAAAGTAATAAGTCAACCTACTGCAAGATACTTTATCTCTAGATTTTCCAATATTTCAGCGGGCATCTTAAAGGTATTTTAGTAGTAATCTACTGTGTTGGAAATTTGATGGTAAAGTCTTTTACAGTGAGGTACCCTCTTAAGGTACCTTGCCATGAACCCTCCACCTAAGTTCCTCCTGCAGGTAAGACACCCAAGCTCCTATCATCACAGGTGTCATCAGGGGGCATTTTAAATGATCTGGTAATTAAGGCTCAGCAAAAGACATGGACAAGTCCAAGTGAGAGAAATGTGAGCTAGAGGCCACAAACAATGAGATGGCAGCAAAACACTATGGTAACAGCATTTCATGGATATTTCTACAGTTAAACAGTTGAGCTATGTATCTCTAGCTGCCACAGTAGTTCATAGTTAAAGATTTCCATATGATTGTAAATCTTGTTACAAGCTGCTAATTTTCTCTTCACTACTTATTTACCAGTAGAATTAGTATAGATATTATATTAAGATTCATAAGTAGATATTAATCATACCAGGAGTTTTTCAGTTGATCCAAATGTGGTCTTGTATTTTTAATTAACTTATTTTCTTCTCAAAATCACAACTAATAAAAAAAAAAAGAAAGCCAGTTACCCACAGTTTGAAATCAAGTTAACAAATGTGAATAGACTTTTCTCTGTATAGATAAACGTTAGACTTTTCTCAGCCTAACCTTGCAGTGTTCTTTGTAAATACCTTGGTGCATTGAGACCTCTGAACACCTAGCTAAATCTCTTCATACCAGTACAGTTCGTTCAGCAAACATCAGATTCAGGAACTGGAGGAAACAATGATATATTCAGAAGCCTTTCATTTCTAAGTAAAAGTTACCCATCTAAAGTGCTTGGTCTCTTACCTCTTGTTATTTATCCTGCGTCCTTTCTTTTCCCACCTTGAAATTTCCACCACAGTAACTTGTTGCTAAAGCCAGATACCTCAGTGACTTTTCAATGTGTTGTTAAGCAAAGAAATAATTTCTAACTAGATATTCAGTCATTCTCTGCTTTCCCAAAGAAGAAAAAGCAAGCAAACAAGCAAGCAAGCAAGCAAACAAACAACAACAACAACAAAAAACTATACTCCTAAACTGTCGTGGGCGAATACAGAAGTAATTCAAAACAAAGCATATTCAATCTGAGATTTATTATGAGAAGACAAAATAACAACTGCTTTCCTCTGGGTCAGCTGCAGTCAGTTCAAACCATGCTTCCTTGTTTAAATACACCTGTGCCTTAAGTAGCAAAAATCCAGTTTAACATCCAACACCTTTGTTTTAAGTGTTTAACCTACGTGATTCTGTTCCTCATTTTTTAATGGTTAAAACATCAATAATACTGGAAGGAATATGAAATATAACTATTGAATTGCCTTGAGTAATAACTCTAAGCTACAGTGATATTATAAAAATAATAAAATTGAGAAGAATCAAAATTGTTTTGTATATGTAGACTTACATTTATGTCTTGAGCTATGTATATTACAGTGACGACAAGGTGGTATTACAAATGATAAGCTTCCTGTATCCCAGGTACTTTTGGTTTTTTTTAATATAAGACTCCAACATGTCTCTCAGTCACTGCAGAGTGATTTCTCTGGGCATCATACCTAGTTTTCTAAGTGCAGCTAATTGTCATGAAGCTGGAGAAGCTGCACAGGACCTCCATGTAAAAGCAGAATAGTTCTTTCTCAGCTGTCTGACTTTGATCAGAGATAATAGCAGATATGGCTGTAGATGTGAGACTTCAGTCCTATGCATAATGCCAGTACTGCTGGAGCTTTTTTCTACTTCAGTAAACCTTTCTGAAGCATTTTCTCATCCCTAGCTTGTCCTAATTATCCTAACTTGATTGAAATCCTCAACTGGATATCATCATACAAGATGTATTTGGTTTATTGCAAATGGAGCTGTTAGGTACTTATACACACCTACACATGTAGGTTGCTTATTTCCACCAAATATTAAACCATAAAAAACATCTTGGTATTTTCACATAGTAAGTCATAGCACATTCACAGCTCAGAGTAAGTCTTAAAAATTATAGGCAATATATTTCCCTACAGAATCTCTCATCTTGTCCCTCGGTTCTGCTCAATTTCAGCAGAAATATCAACTATCATAAAGAAATTAAGAGCTTTCTTTTGCCTCCTTGTCAAGGAAACTTTGACAGCACATCAAGTCACTCTTTTCCTTACATCAAGGTCTGCAATACAATAAAGCAGGAAATAGTGTGGCAAGCATATGCAAGGTTTCACTGGTACATACTGGTGGCTGCAGCTGAAGTCACCATCCCTTCTTTTCTCTGCAGGTGGAAAAATGCAGAAGAGTGGATATTTGTCAGGGGAGCTTATAACCAAAAAACACTCCTACATTCAAAATGTCTATCAGTTCCAGAAGAGTTTTACTATTTCTTTATCATCCTCTGATGGATGGAGATAAAACAGAAAGTTGCTGTTATCACTCTTGCTGTTATCAGCAAATCTTAAATTCTTCAGTTTTTGGGGAATCCAAGGATTAATTTAACCTATTGTCAGGTTTACTTATTAGGAGAAATAACAAGTCTCCTTCTTCAAGAAAAGATTTTCGTCTCTCTAAGCTACTATATATAATAGTGTTAATAGTTAACACACAAAATGTCATTATACTTTCAGGTCAGCAGCACTTTATTTATAAATGTGATTTAATGGGGGTAAAAATACAAACATAAGAGTATCTTTGCAAACTTTTTTACATGACACAGAATAATTCTTTTTTGATATTGCCTCTATTTTAAATGCCTCGGGTCATTTCAGCAAGTTTGCTTTATCTATCAAATGGGTTGGTTATATGGTCGTAGAAAAACTACAATCTGGCAGATACAGTAAACTGTGCAAATTCATTTTAAGTAAAATGCTCATTATTACAATTTTTTTAAAAAATCATAAGATAACCCTTTAATTTGATAGAAATTAAGTATTGATATTTACAAGTTCTATGTGAATTTTGCTTATAAATCATCAAAGCAAAGCATGAAAATGTATTCCTTACTTTATGAATGATCATAAACAACTTAAAATACACCAATGTTTTCTTGGTGTTTTAGACAAGGCATAGAAATTATTCCTCCTTCCAGATGCTTATCACATAAACCAGATAAATAAACTAGTCATACTCAGTATTTTTACTGAAGTTTGAAGAGGAGAAAGAGGGAATAAACTTTGCTTGTGGAAAAACACTCCCCTATTCTTTTAATATATTAAAGAAAATGAGGCTATGAATGTGTATAAGCAAATGGATAATCACATCCATTTCTTTATGTGAGACAGAGCTGGCATACACAAATTTCTGAGATCATGCAACTTTATTTCGTATATATTTTCAGCTGGGCAGAGTAGACAGTGTATTGGGATTTAACTCTGTTTGTACAGTCATATTTGCCATTTCTAATGAACATTGTTTCTCTCTAAAAACTGATATATATTTTAGTGTTTCTGATTCTATTGAGCAAGTAAATTTTGAAATGTGAGGAAAGGAATAGTTTGTTTAGCAGGATAGGAGGGTCTCTTCCTATGTCTTCCAAGGAAGGAATACTTTTATGGGATGAACATGCATGTTGTTATTGTGACTAATATTAGAAACCTTCCTAGAGCTGATGATTCAAGATTTTTCCCATTAACTGTAACTAAAAATAGGAAAAAAAAAAGTTTGGTTTTGAAGAAGAGCTTCTGAATATGAAAAATATTAATATTTCCTATGTAAATTTTCTATCCACATGTTTTCATTTTCTATTGTAAGAGAGGACAGTATTTTGTGGGCACATCTTACACTCCACACACGGTTTAGGAAGTAGAAATTAAAATCTTTCCATAGTAAAATGCTTACACAACATTTTCTCTGTGCTTAAAATGATCTTCAGATTTATTAAAAGAAGTTTTACTTTATTTGTCTGGTCTGTTCCAAAACTATGATTATTGTGTTATGAAAATGCTTGCATAAAAGTCAGGAGAGAGAATTTCTGTCTATGAACACGCTATCTGCAAATTACACTACTGTAGCAGATAAAATAAAGATGGTTTGCCTGCTTAATGGCTTTATTTATTTATTTTTAAATGACGCACGCTTTTCTGGAATATAGTACACAACAACAGATGAGAGCCGTTTTTCCTTCTCTTCACCAACTTGTGCAGTGACTTTACAAGTCTACTAGAACTTTTACTGACAAAGGAAATCTCTCCTCTGGTTAATATCACCTTCCCCTGGGATTACACTGCTTATTGGTTTATGTATCTTCCCATTAATCCAATTCCTGAAGATGCCAACTCTTCCTTGTGCAGCAGCCTCCCCTTCTGTGATGAGGCTTGGAGGTCTGAGCACATCAACTGATGCATCCCTGATACGGCTAGCTATTCTGAGGACATCACAACAGCTTTTTAGCACGAGTCTCCCATGTATGAGGTATAGTCTCCACCTGATTGTTCTACATGACACAGGCAGGAGCAGGAGGTCTATCATTATCTTTGCCTACCCTCTTTCACTTGGGTAAGTGAGAATATGGTTTACTCAACAAAAACTTCTGCTGTAGGCACAGAGGCGTACTTTTCTCAGGTAATTTCTTGTTAAAACCAGACCTATAAAATAGATTCAATGAAGGGAACAGCAGCATTCGTAAACAAAATATTTGAAATAACATCATGCCCTTTCATTCGCTAGTAGTAATCTCCATTCATATGTTCAGATGGATGAAGACAAACTCCAGGATAAGGAGAGCCTCTGTATCCATGACTCTATGAAACTCTCTGACCTTAGCCTAGATCTTTGTTTTCCTAAAAAGCAAAGGCTATGTCCACATGAGAAAACAATTGAAAAGCACATTGAAAATCAATCAAAATAAGGGGAAGACATGAGAGGTAAAGTTAGCCATTGGGCATCTTGGCTTTATAAAATTGCATGTGGTTTATTTGCTGGTTAAGAGTGTCAAAGCATGTTTTACTGCATATTTTAGAGACCTCAGTTTCACAGAGTATCACCCTAAATCGTTAGCTAGTCTTTTTAAAGCCAGCACTAATGGTTTTCAGCATTCTGCTAGTCCGAAAATAAGTGTGCTGAATGCACACCATTTCTGGAAGGATTTATTCTGGGAACTAGAATATGATGCTATGCTACACTAGTTATTAAACTGTGAATATGTAGCAATTATGGTCGTGTTTCATATCAGCAAGGTGGTACTTTGTGCAAACATAGCTTCAGCTCTGGGATTTTGTCGCTAATATTCCTTTCTCAAAAGGACAAAGTGACATGCTGACCATGGTCAACTTAAGCTTCATAGTTTCTGTGGCACTTAAGGCTAGCCCAGACCAGTGATGATTGCAAATGAGTCTAATGTCCAACAATGGAAGATCCTTTAGGCAATGAATTTTGATTGTTCTGCTCATAAGAGACTGCAAACTATATGAAGAGAGGAACTTTAAATGTCCCTTGATCCTATTAGAGGGTCATTTTACAGGTCATGAATGCATTGCACTGGCAATGCTGTATAATAAATGCTGACAACTATAAAGTACCAATTATGGAGAGAGGTAAGCAACAGACAGTGTAATATACTAAATGATTCATTTATGAAGTAGTGCTGAAAAAACTGATTATAACTAAAAGTTACAGTTCTTGGGAGATATGCATAAATAAAATGGCATCCCCTTGCTCACTCAAACATTGTGTGCATGAGTATAGCCCTTCAGCTAAGAAAAAAAAATGGAACGGATGAAAAAAAAGTCTGTAGAATTCTGTGGAGGAAAAAAGATTAGCTTTTGGCAGAGTACCACAAAAGCAGAATGCAACTGCCTTCAAGATACTTAGAGAGTACCATGGTTGCAGGTGAAGCCACATAATAAATAATAAACACTATGTAGAAGCATCATCCTCTCCATCACAAGATAGCCCCTATAAACATATTTTAAATGTGGAGCTGTTTTTAAAGCAGGACAGATGTCCAAAGATACCGATGTCATTTATGCTATCAGTTTGTCTCCGAGGGCATATTATTTTAACCTGCTGTTTTTCTCAGAGTACTCTCTTATCTAGCGGCAGTTTCCTGAATCATGCTATCAAAGTATTCTTCATTATCTGTTGGAATTTATAAGGTAAATCATTGTATTAGAAACAGACCCAATCCCACACTTTATCATTTCCAAATCTATGCATGAGATAATGTTGGTATTAGAGCTAAGACCTAAATGTAAGGCTATATTCTGTTTATGGGGCAGTCATAGCTTTTGCTTCTCATCCCAAAGACAGCAATACCAATATAAATATTTTTTTCTATCTGTAAATGAACAGTTCCCCTCAAAGTTTTCTTTATTTGCCTTGATTAAATCAGAATATCACCCATCTCCTTCTCTAGTCCTAAGTCAGTCTCTTGGAATCAGTAGCTTTCCAAGAATGCCTATGATTTTAGCTGACACTCAGCCTAAGGAGAGAGTCAGAAACATTACATCTTTATTTTTTTTTAAGTTAATATTTCATTTATTTTTACTAGTTTAACACTCACTACATATCTTGTGTGTGAAGTGCCAACCTAAGTTTTGCAAAATACTTAGGTTTGTCTCTTGCTTTATCTTGCTCTGTAAGGGTGAAATGTGGCTTCATTTCTATCTATCTAATTCATTGTGGACGAGCCTCTAGTTAGAATCTCAAGTCCCTTACAACGTTGTTTAAAATCTTTTCTTGAGATAGACTGATAAAGAACTTTCTAAAGTGTTAGCCTGGAGGATAACAGGAAGCATTGTGATTGTCATCTTGCACAGAACTATCCAGAAAATTGACTTTCAGGGTCAAATCCAATAAAGGAGAAAGTAGAGGTATAGCAAGTGTACTTTTGGAGGTCATCAGAAATGCAACAAGATTACCAGGTGTTATCAAAAAATAATGTGTGCTGGTAAGAGGAATCTCTATCATAACAAGAGGTCTTTGCAAATGTTGTTATCCAAGATGTGGACACAGATATGGACAAACTGTGATACCTATTGAACTAGAGAGAGAAAAAAGATGCCTGTCTGTGGGAAGCAACTTAGGTGTGCTCATTGAAGATGACAGGATAGAGCATACAATATATGTGTGAAGATTTTTATGTGTATTTGTCCCAAAGTAAATTTAGCCTGGAAAAGAAACCGTCTGTTGCTACCTGAGAATGTCCCAGATGTCGTTACACATGTGAATTATTACACATGTGAAAAGAGAAAAGAGAAGGGGACAGGAGAGGAGAGGAGAGGAGAGGAGAGGAGA
>JAUBNY010000846.1:865913-882960 GCA_032275445.1 Crypturellus soui
TCTTCCAACCAGGTGATAATAACATCATTTCCCCTTTAGCCCGCACAGCCAATATTGGGCCTTTGTTTCTATTAGGAGAGTAAATTGGTTATATGAGCCTGGAATATTCTTTGGTGTAGCTGTGTTTATTTACAGAGTGCTCCCAGCCCTGTGGCTTTGAACGAAGCTGAGAGAGACAGCGGCAGGCAGCTTCCATGCAAGCAAGTCTTACACATATCCACCAGTTCCGATGCCGCCGTCGTTCCCTACATGCAAAGGTTTTTCAGCTATTCTCTGACACACTGTAGTGGGGAACCAAAAATGTTTATGGTGATCAGACCGAGGTGCAGAGCAGTGCTAGCTGTGGAACTGCGCTCCCCGAGCTGGGACGGGTATCTAGTTTAGTGCTTCTCACCCTGGGGTGGCTCCTACAAAAAAAAAAATGGTTTCAGAGGAGCTCGCTCACAGCCGAAGTACCTCTCCAATGCCCCACAAGCATCGCCCTGTGCAGCCTGCCAGTTGATTCAGTTACATTTTATACAGGATTTTGCCCATCTCCCACGCCTGCTGTTGTCAAAGACAACAGATCAAAGATCCAATTACGGCAGCTATTAATGCTTTGCCTTGTAATGTTTAAGGGGTAATAGCAGACTGCATTATTAAACAAAAGTATTAATTCTTGAACATTGTTTGTGAGTGGGAAATATGAAATTCTGGAGTTATAGCTTTTTTGCCCGGCTCCAGAAAATACTCCCGTACACTGGCAGCAAAATAATTTAATCTCCCTCAGCCTTAGCGTCAGTAGCTTGAATGGTTAGAACAAAACGAATATTTCCATGTGGATATGACTATTCTCAGGCTGTGGATCATCTTATTTTGCATGAATCTGATCCAAAATGTAAAGAAGTCAAAACAAAGATTTCCAATGTCTTCCCAACGTATTAATAGTACTTTTCATCGACAGTAACACTTTTTTTCTTTCTTTCTTTCTTTTTTCTTTTCTGAGAGGGAATGCTTTTGCTGAGGGGATAAATGGTTTACATATTAGTTTGGAGGGAGAGTGCCATCAACTATATTAATTAGAAAAGTCACCTTTTATAATTAGACAAATACTACATTTCAGCTCTTCAGATAGTGAATTGTTAGTGCTGGGAGGACAGAGGTAGGAAAGGCTAATGGGCAGGGTATTGGTTACGAAGTCTGGGCTAGTGGGTCATATAACCTTTGCTTTGGGCAAAGAAAACCTTTTCTCTTTTTTTTCTTTTTTTTTTTTTAATCTTGATTCCCTATTTACAATTCATATTTACAGTACAAGACATAAAGGCATAGTAAGGCTCTGTTGCTTGTCAGATCTCCGATCACAAATATTTGTAATAAGTTTTTTAAGGCTGAATGTGCACTGTGCACACAAGGTTACACTTGGGATAATATTTTAACTCTTGTGCGCATGCAAAAAAATGTACAAAGGAAATCTCACATGATACACAAATGGATCTTGTGAATAGTATATAAATTACACATAGAATACACTAAAATCATCATAAATTATATTGAGTGCAGTGTCCTGTAATCTTCATTGTAAAGGCAATTCTGCATTTGCAATTCAAAATAATTTTTAAAGATGCTTATCCAAATCCTATGAATTTACAGTACAGTCAACATACCAAAATTCAGGCAAAGCTCATGCAAACACCTCTGTGCATGAACAGCTCTGTTGAATAGGATTCAGCATATGTGAACTTCCTTTCACGCATAAATGTTTTCAGAATCAGAGCCAGAGAGAGAGAATCGCAAATACACCCTCAGCCACAAAACGTAGGGTAATCAATTGGTCGCAGAGTCCCTCGACCGTCAGCGCCCCTCAAAAGCCTGAGAGTGCTCCTTTGTGCATTAAAAACGGTGCCGTATGTGCTGGGTCTGAACCTGAGCCTAATGAGCTTTTATTGTTCTGCACAGCAGAAACAAACGAACAGAGAGGAGAAAGTATGCAGACGGGTGAAACTTGAAACAAGAATTGCTACTCGCTTGCGGGTCAAGTCTAGATATCAAGCACGCCAATGAATCAGTAACTTATTTTTTTCTGCATTGACTAAGCAATTATTTTTAAATGCCACGGATGAGGAAGATGAGGCAGGGTTGCATGAATTTCTTCGAGCTATGAAATCAGTTTGAAGATAAGCGGCATATCTGCCTGTCAGGGCTGTGAGACAAAGGCTGCTATTAAGAAAAGACAATGCTGCAGAAACAGTATTGTTTAGATTTTGACGGATTTTGCGGGGGGATTGCTGAGGAGCAACTAGGGAGCATATAGGTTCTGACCTCATCTCTACCACTGACCTGAGAAATCGTGCTCATGTGGATGAGCTGGGAATATGCATATTAAAGGTGAAAGGTGAGGGGATAAACTGGACTTGTTCCCTAATAGTTAGCTTTTTATAAACACTGAACTCATTTACAAATCACAGCATTTAGTTTTATTCTTAGGAATAAATCTGCAGAATTTTCCTGATTAAGGGAATGTTATGGCATTGTAAAAACTGTAGTGTCCTACATTCTGCTGGAGACAGTAGAGAAGTGAACTTAGTGAAAAACAGTTAAACAACTTATTAAAATTGTATAACTCCTTATTTCTACCTCAGCTATTAACACCAGGAGCAATACGGGTATGGATTATTTTCGGTCTTCCTGTTAGTAAAGTTGAAAGTAAACAGAAAACAACTCTTTCTCCTGAGGAGAGGGAGACAAGCAGAAGAAGGAAAGGGGTAATCACATGCAGAATATGAATGTTACATCATTTAGGGCACTACTAAACCCAGATACCCTGGTGTTAGGGGTTGTATAAGAACAGAATTTTAAATAGGTGGCATAAAAATACAGAAAAATAGATACATTTTGGTTATGGGAGTTATACCTATTTTGCTGTCTAAAACTTGCTGGGTTTAAAATTGCTCCAATGTTCATGAACATATACTCTAATTTCTATAAAGACTCCTGGCAGATCAAGTCCATTTAGAACATTGTTGGCTCATCTGCTCCTATTTGATATTTTTTTTTAAAGTTGGGTAATAGACTGAAGGAGAGACAGGCATTGCATTTTAACTCTGCAGTCCCAAAGACATGGAAAGTCTAGTGATTGTACTTCAAAGGAGGGAAAGATTAGTTCGTGCCTCATTTTGACTATATTGATGAGATCGATAGCAGCCGTGCTTGTCTGTAAAATGTGCGCATATAAGTACTGTATAAACATTGTTAAATAAAAGACTGCTGCATTAAATAATATGACCTTGCTACCTTTTAGTTGCAGTCTTAGAGTGCAAACTTGTTTTAATTAGCAGTCAGCAAGCAGACTGTAACTTCACTGAAGGAGCATTGAAGAATCACTGCCTATTAACAACCCAGCGGTAAGTAAGCCAGTACAAATACTTATAACCAAATAGTGTGCATTTCAGGAGAGGAGAGGATTAGCTATTGGGCACACAACACAGTGGAGGAAATTGCTTTATTCCCAGTACTGCTGGGTACCAGGAGGCAATCACTGTGCCTCTAGCCCATTAACAGCATTCAGAGTGTTGCTTCCCATAGAAGGGGTTATTGGCTAACCACTGGGTGACCAATTAAATGCTATGAATATGTCCCAAACCAAACAGCATGGGGCCTGTTTGTGGCACAGTGGTATCATTACTAAAGTGAAAAACTTGATGAGAAAGGAACATATTTAATTATAGAACTATACAAATGGCTAATTAGGACCATAAAGTGAAATGAATGACTTTCCAGTAGATTTTTGAATGTTACTGATAACAGCTCGGCTTCTTTGGAGACCATGAAAGTGATCTACAGCGCTAGCCTGCATGTCCTGGTAATGGATGGATCTTCATTACGGGAGCCGTGTGTGACCTGGTTGCTCAGGTAGCATGGGCAGGCCTCGATTCCTCTCCCGGCAAGGGTTCTCCCGCTGCAGCCCCCCTTGGGCCTTCAGTTCTGCTTGCCTTCACACCCCTTCTCACACGTTTAAAGGCAAAAGCATTACCTCCACTGCAAACTCCCTCTCACTTGGAAATCGAGAGTCTTGCTAATTTTGTAGCACCTCAGACCTTTAGTTTTGGCCTTTAAAATCACAAAGGGGTTAGAAAGAAATCTTTCCCCTTCATATCCCTCCCCAGGATCTCACAAACACCCCTACCAGTTATTTTGATCTTTATCACACAAAGTAAAGATTCCTTTAAATTACTTAGTCTGGCTTCCAAAAGAGACCCCAGAGCTCAATGGTTTCTTAACGAGAAGTGAACTTTTCATTTCTTCACTACATGCATTCTCAAAATGAGGAGAAAAATTTCTACTGCATGAAAGTAGCAGGACCTGATCTTTTTTTAACTGAGCTTTTTTTTTTTTTCCAGCTGCATGGGCACTTGGAGGCCTAGAGAGAACGCTAACTCTTCTAAATGACTCATCCAATTATTTATTGATTCGATTAGTGGCAACAGTAAAAGAAGTTGAATATACTGTTGGTTAGCATAGTATACAGGCTGCGCTCCAGTGTAACTAAGATATGCTATGATCTATCAGTAGCAAGATAAAAGAAATCCAATTTGCAGAACACCTTATTTCTGACAAGTCCCTAAAAATAGCAGGTTTCAGAGGTACCAGGGCCACACTCAGACCTTGTTTGATGTTGCCGTAGGTGCACTGATGACAGCGGTCTTGCACGTTTGGCTTCTCAGAGGTCCCAGAAAGGCCCTTGCCTAAGATGCCTAATTAAGTGATGTGACCTTCCAATACCATTTGTGGATCCCAACTATACAGCATGGAGCAGATAAAATACCACGCTGAAGTTTAAATTCGAAGTTCAGGTGACCCATCCTATGAATCTATTCCAAAGTGACATTAATTACCTTTCTCAGCTGTGACACCTCATCAAATACAGGATTAGTACCTAGGCTATAATAATTTTGGTTTTCTTTCACCAAGGGGAGGCTTGCAAACAGCTGTTTGTGGATCTGTTGTTTTATGAGCCTCTAAAAAGAAAGTAATCTCAGTAACAGAAGGCTGACTGACTTTACCTACAGTGTCCAAAGCCTTTGGTGCAAGAACTAAAAAAAAAGAAAGAAAAAAGAAAACAACACCTTAAAAAGCAGCAGAAAATGACCCACAAAACCTACATGGTTGCCAATTATTTACAGATATCAGTTTCCAGGTTCTGAATACATTACATTTTTTTTCCCTGAAAAAATATAGCACGCTCTTTGGCAAATACATGGGAAATCATGATTTAATCACACTGCATGAAGAATACTTTTCTTCATGATTTTTCTATTCAGTAGGTCAAGAAGCTGGTAAGTGATTGATAAATATAAAATGATATTGGATAAGGCAAGCACCACAAAGAAACACTACTATATCATGAATCTTTTAATCAGGTGGAAACCACACACTTCTGAGGCTTATCTACAGGTGTTTATTATGTTATGGCAAAGTTCATATTGTATAGCAACAGTCAAGATATACGTTTTTCACAAATGACTGAACATGTGGTAAAAAGAGGCATCTCTAGACCTGAAAACACTCTTTGCAAATATTCTTTCTATTGATTCCATTCATTAACAGGTATCCTTTAAGGAGCAGGCCATAAAACTGTGGACTGGCTACATTTTATGGAAAATGTAGAAATACTTAACCTTACCATTAAAATGGGAAACATGATTCTAATTTAATCTGCTCTGATCAAGGGAAGAAGAAATACGAAATGATTGGTCATCAACTATTAAATGAATTAAATTCCAATAATTTAATACTCTCCAGTATGAAGATTCCATGATTCCAATTCAGGAATTATTTTGATATGGCTCTTTGCTTATATGTAATGTATAAGGAACAAAGCTGGTAAGATCTGTTGACATTCTCCTTATTAAAAAAAAAAAAACAGACAAGTTCATTCTGATCATTTACACAAATTAGGGATGGTCTCATGCTAAAAAAGGTGATACTGGTAACCACTTCAAGACTGTAAAAAATATTTCATTTTTATCTTAAGGAAAGAAAATCCTTTCTTTTATGCTGAACAGTTGCAATAGCAGAACAGACTGTACACAACTGAAAATCATAAAAGAAACTATGGCAGCAAACACTGAATTTTTTCTGGCAATCTACATTAATCTGAATACACAGACTTAATTCATCAATGTGGTATTAGACATACCTTAGTGCATTACAGAATTAAAGTATGTTAAAGTAATTGTTCCTGCAATAGGAAGATCTTTTGACTTTAATAAGACTAACAGGAAATTCTTTCATCCTTTCAAAGGCTCATAGACTTTAAAGCCATTAAAAGGCTCATAAAAGGCTCATATATATACTTTAAAATATTATTAGTATACATGATGTTTATACTTTTATGTGAAGCATACCCAAAATAACAATACCTTATCTGGTAAATCCCCTGGCATGTGTACGCAGGGTTGATCAACTCAAATATTACATTTTTAGTTTTTGTAATCTCAGGGAGGAATGTAAGAAGTCAAGCAAAATATTCAAATAATGAATATAAAAAGTTCTTTAAAGTCTAAATGAAAATTTTTGGTTAATTAAGGAATACTTCTATAAAGTAAAATATATGTAGCATTGAACCAAATTGCTGAATACATGTAGCACTTACGTCCCAATTGCTTATCTAGAATTAAAATAGCCTCATATGTTGCCCATATTCCATGCCATATTTGCTCCAAAGCATACCATAAATCATTCAAAAATGCTCTGCTTCTCATTATCCTACTGTGAAAGTGTCCATACTTGTAAAACTAAGGAAGTCATTTTCCTTAAAGCCAAATTTTCAGTGAGAGTTACTACTAAAATCCGGATGTAAAGCATCTCATTTCCACTATTTTTAAGATAGAGGATCTTTAAAGTGACATCTTTTCATGCTTGCACTATTCAATCATGCTTCAGTGATTTTTTTATCAGTCAATGTGGGAAAAAAAAAAGTGTTTCCTTTGAGTTGAGAATGAAATGGAAAAACTGCAGGACAGAGAGAACTTGCTTGACAAATCATATGCAACTTTGAAAAGATCAGAATTGAAACTATGTTCGGTTTTACATACTTGGTCTTCCAAGTAGCATTTAATTAGTAGACACGAGAGTATATCTATTAGAAGATCTTAGTGAAAATTGTGATGCTTTCATAAAATGTTCTAGCCCCATGTGGCTGAGTTTTGTAGATTTAACTTCACTATTACAGATGCTAACATTTTACTAAATGACTCAAGTGGTAGCAGTGTCCGTTTTTGCTGGTGGTTTTGTAGATCTTCAGGAAGTTTTCCATCCGCCATGCTGGTTATCTCTCAGGAGGGAATCATTAGGTAGGAACTGAGGTAGAATCCGACAACATTTTTTATCTATTTTCTCACAGATTTTGCCTTGTGTGATGATAGAATAACTTGCAATGTACTTTCTAAATATATACGGTATTACAGGCCACAGTTATCTCCTCAATATTAAAGGTCTCATTTGTGTGTCTTACTTGAGTATCTTATAAAGTTTCTGTAAGTTTCCGTAGGATATATGCACATATCTCAGAGGAGATGTTAACAGTGGAGAGAAGATAAAAAAAAAATGTTGAGCTCAGGAAATTATATCTATAGCCAATGAGAGGACTGATTCTTTCCTTTGAATCTCTTTGGAAGTTTAGCCATAAGAAGGAGGCATCGGATGTTCATTCATTTTGCTCCTGTTAGCAGTATGAGTGAAATTATTGGCAAAATAGCAGGAAAGTTTACCTGTGTAGAATCTATTCCTGTAGCCCTTCTTTTCCCTCTCTTGGGTTTGCTGATCCTCAGAGAAGTTTTTCCACAGGACCTCTGGGGAAAGGAGAAATGACACTATGCTTAAGGGAATGTAACATCCATGCTCTTCTAGGCATATCAAGACAGGATTTTTATTCTTTTTTGCCTAACATGGCCAAAGAGAAAGAGGAGGGTTATTGCTCCGCCTCATCAGCATAAACCATGCCAATATCGCCATCCTAACCCCCTGCTCACATGTGATGAGACTGTCAGAGCGGCAGGACAAGTCTGTCCTTCTCTTGAGCCTGGCAGAAGGTTTGGAGGAAAAGTCAGGATCCATGTGCATGCACAGTCAGTTGGAGGGACTTCTGTTTTTGTGTAGGCGAAGAGCTAGGTGTCTGTTTGTCAGTAAAATTAAAGAGTTGGGTGTTTTAATCTACATGCTGTGATGCTGTTAAAGCTTGATGTCTGGCTCTACTTAGAGCACTGCAATCTTGTTAAAGGACTGATGACAGGCATGAAGTTACTAAATGCTCAAAGTGTACTGTGAGCAGCTATCAACAAAAGGAGCCTTGAATTAAATCCCTGCCCCTAGACTTGAGCTGATCTCTCAGTCCCGACTGAGGGAGCTTCTCTGCTCCACTTTATAGTCATCCCTTTTGGCACACATTTTATGAGAGACAGGAGGAAAAGGGAGCAAGGAAAGGAGGGGTAGAAGGGTGAGCTTTCTTGCTGCCAGCCAATTTATCTCTCTGCAGCTATTGTTTTAATAAGCTCCTTCACATTATGTCATAGAGTCTTCATAAGCGTCGGAATTACGGTCATTTATTAGAAGCCAAATAGCTGACTATGTGATTCTGTGTGTTTTGCATGAAACCAGGTACATTTTGAATATGATGAATGATAACAAAAACAGTTCTTTCCTGTCTGTTCAAAGAGACATCAAAGAACAGCATTAAGGATACATTTGAAATGTGATGGTATTTTGCTACTGAGATACATGTTTCAGGAAATAGTCACTGAAATCCTAGCTAATTCACCTTAAATAAAAGCTTTTTTAGATTTTCTGGTTTCCAGAAGAAATTGAAAATTACACAGGGCTGGATCAGGTGCTGCATTTTCACATCAGAAAAAGGCTGCGTTTTCAAATATCTATCTCATTGCAGTAAGTTTGCTCACATGAGTAGCTGCTTAACCATGGAAGATGCAGACAGCAAGACAGCCTTTGTCAAAAAGTCAAGCGGTTTTCAGTCTGTGGTGTGGAGGCCTAAAAGACTTAGTGGATAGTTATGTGGAAAAAAATTCTGGAGAAACCATTTCTATTTCAGTAGGCTTACATTTGACGTAAAATGGTCTGTATCTCTTTTTGGAGGATGGGAAGTGGATATCAAAAGAACAAAAGAAAAACAAACAAACAAAACACTGAATTAGTTAGCTAGCTAAACCACTGGAAAAGACAGTGAGTTCTTAAAGTATGCTTAGCTATGTAGAATAGAGTCCCAGCAAAGTGTCATGTCTTGGTAAAAATCTGACAAAACATTAACCAGGTCCAAAATCCTCACCAGGCCACAGCTTCCTCAGAGCTCTCTCACTAAAGGCAGAGCCAGTTGTATGTGAACAGAAGGTTGGTATCTGGTTCAAATCCCAGCGCTCCATCTGTCAGCTTGAATATTAAGAAATTGGTAATGCGAGGTCAGTGGGGGCATTTCATATAAAGTAAAAAGCGGTGCTGCCTTTCAGATGATTTTCAGAAAGCAAATGCAGAGAAAGAATTGGAGATCATCACTAAAAAAGATGTCAGATTTTGTCTGCCGAGGCTATCTCGCAGTCAGCCAATATTTATTATTGGGTTTGTTTTGTTAAATCTGCTATGTGGTCTTAATATTTGTTTTAAGATATTTGAAATAACAAAGATAATAGCACAGTTACCTAGTACTTGCCGCTCTTCTGTATATTCAAGAAAAACTCCAAATTTGATAAAGCTTTGCCTGAGGAAAGGCTGCTAGATTAAATCTTCTTACTTCTTTGGAAGGTATGTTGTCACAAATCACATTTACAAATGCATGTGCATTTGCCTTTGTGTAGCAATATCAGATTACCCAGCGTTGTTGTTCTTGCTTTTAGGAGCACAAGATAGTAGTTGCCACAATTGTTCCATCGAGCTGGACAGTCCAACCTGTGTATTGCTTCCTGCTTCTTCTTCTTCAGTATGTCCATTGACAGGTTACTTTTTCATGGCAAGCAAATACAGTCTACCCAGATTCTTCAGAAACAACATTCACATAAACAGGGTCTGCGTTGCAGAAATGCAAACATACCTGCACAGCAATACTGTGGTAAAACTTCGTTTTTCCCAAAATAAGGTAAGGAAAGTCTTTTTGAGTAGTAGAAAGCAATGGAGGTTTTTACCACTGTTAAACAGTGGTAAGTTTATAGAGCGACAGTCTTAAAATTTAAGGTATGAATAAAAATCATGTAATGCCCTGATTGTCAAAATTAATCTGAATTTTGAACATGCACACATACATATGTCCTGTGTGTGTTCTTGCTAGTGACTAGATGGATGTAAGCTAGCTGAAAAAAATAGATCAGTAAAACAACAGAATATAATATATAAGATGTGCTGAATTGTAAACATCAGAAAATATTGGAAAAATTTAACTCAGACACAGAAACACATCAGTGTAATGAGATAGCTTCTAGAGAGAAACCTGGTTGAGTCTGGCCACCTTGTGATAGAGACTGAGTTCACTTCTCTCATTTGAGAAGTCGCTCAAAAACCCTACCTAACTCTTGCTGAGATCCTTAAATCTTTGAAGTTCGGATTTGGTCTGCTGAGATTATCTCTTAGCTAAATAATGTATTAAATAGCTGTATTAAATAACTGTGCTCCAGTAGCAGTCTTGTGATTAGGCCTGTGATCATATCTCTCTCTGTGTATATATATGGGTGTATATACAAATATATATATGTATATATATATAATGTTCGCTGGCCTCATAACTGAGATACCTTCTGTTTTTAATATGAATGAATTCTTTTTTTGTTTAAAAGAATGAATCCCCATACTGAAGGATATGACCAGGAGCTAGAACCTAGGGAAGAACTGTAAAATTTATGTCAAAATACCGTGTTTTCAGTGATGGTGCTACTATATGATATGTTACTCAAAAGATCTCTGACATGTAAATTTCAAAGATGTTCATTAATTTTAAATTAATTTATCAGGCTCTTTGGAATCCTTTATTCTACTAGTTTAATTTAGAGGGAGCAGTTGTCTTGGATGTTTCTTTATTCGATGGCAGCCTGAAGTAGTCTTCAGGAGTCAGAAAGTGAAGGAGCCTTCAAAGGGAAACACAACACCCTTCCCTCCCAGCACACATACAAACACTCCTCCCTGACTGACATCTTCTTTCTGTGCACTACCATATCCCGTCAAAAGCGATGGGAACACACTGTGTAATTTTTGAATTCACTTTGAAAATCTAATTTTGACTCCAAGTTCTAAGCAGCACAGTCAGCCTATGATACCAGGTCTAATACAATTACGGTTCATCCAGACTGTAATCACAGTGACTGCTCATGGGGCAGCTTCAAGAGTGAAGGTAGCACAAGTGAGATCTCCCATCAGTTTACTTGTGCTACCTTCGCTAGGTTTACTTGAGAAAAACTTTTTTTTTGGCCTCTGAAACATAGGACATTGGCCATGTTGGTTGTTATGTGGAGGTAGTGTTGCTGTTGTCTTGTTCTGCTTCTTGGCAAATACAGTGGTTGCAAGTAATGATAAGGGAGCTCATGTTGAAAATGCAGCCTGGTAAGCTTCATAGCCTGACATTTTTAACTGATAAGTTAAAGCATAATTACTATGCTCATGTATCTTCAAGTCTATTTGCTCTGGCTAGCATTTCTAAGCAAAGGAAGAATGAGGTTTTTCATCAAACTATTCAGAATTTGACATAGAATGTAATAAATATATTCCTTAAAAGAGCAAGGAATATTATAGTTTCCTAAAACTTTCTTTATGAGTAGGGTACTATAATTTTACACCATCGATATATCAGTACCTATACAATAGCATCCTGAGAAGGCCTAGACATGAAATACTGTCAGTGGGAACATGGTAGCCAAGTAAAATAAATAAAAATTTACTTGTGAACACGATATTATGCATTTTTTGCCATTTTGTTAATTGCTTTGCTAACTGTGAGAATGGACATTGCAATATAATGGGATGCTGAAGAGCTACTTTAGAAACAGTGCAGTTGAACCTAAAATGTTCCCCTAGAACCTTTTCCCCTGGAAAGGCACGCTAGGTAAAGTGCATGCATAGTACAACTGCATTAAAGATTCTCAGGTGCATCCTGGAGATGATAGTTTTTGACTAATGAGATGGTTATAGTGCAAGCAATTGAAGGATTGCATCACTATTTTTTATTATTCATGTTTGCCACCATGTTCTTTTCACCTGAATGCAATTGAAAAAGTAATGTATAAATCAATTAATGCAAAAGTCATCTCATGCCTAGCAAAATGAGTAAATATAAAGAAAATGAATATACTTGGAAAAACTATGCATTCTAGCAAAATGAAGAAATATATTACTGCTTAGATGCAAAGATAGTGTAATAGATGTGAAACATATAGAAAAATGTGCATTTATTATCGTCTGACAATTAGCATGTTTAAAATTAAAATGAAATCAAATTTGAATCCTGGATTTTTCAAATTAAGAGTTGACATTCATGTTCTGCACAGCAAAACATCGTCACAGCAGTAGCTTCAAAACAGAAAAGAGTATATGCTGAAGCCCAAAAAATGTAGATATATAGATATATATGCTTTACTGCAGATGTCCTACACTTTTTATGAGCTCCTTTAAATTCCTAAGTAAGCCACTTTCTGGAATGTAAGATTTTTTTTATTCACTCTGTTAGATTAATATAGAGGTACGTGCCTGGGAAATGACTATGCTAACAAGTGGTATATGTTTGTTTTACCACACTCCCAGGCAATAATTTCAGTTCTGTTGTAGCATTTAATTTCCATTTTGTCTAGGAAAAAAGTGACTACCAGATGGCACCTGGCTATTTTTACATGTTGTATGGCAAATTTCCAGCTGATAATTATGACATTACTGCAAGAGTCTATGTTTTGTGCTATGAATACTTGGCACTTACCTTCAAGTGGTTACTTCTGCTCTCTCTCTCACCCTCCGTCTTTTTGTCCTCTCTTACCCTCATTTGCCTCTGTCATTCTCAGCTGAGGTAGAAAAAAAATCATGAGACACCATCTAAGAGAGTAATAATCTTTTCTCAAGTCTGTAATTCAGCCTGAAAAAAACAGACAATATACAACCAAAAATCCATTCCACTAATCATATCTCACTGTCATAAAATTATAATTTCAAATTTGGTATAATTTGTTTGTATTTTTACATCTTAGATACTGTCAAGGGTAAGTCAGGACAAATTGTCTCATCCATTGAGTTTCAGAATAGCTATGTAGCCCAGTAGTCAATTTGCTGCTGATGCTTTCAGACCTGTCATATGACATCTATGTTATAGCATTCAGTCATCTATTTTATTAGCTATCTTGCTTTAAAGCCTCACAGGGAGGGCTTGTGAGAGAAGGAGAAACTGAAAGCAAAGGTAATTGTAATTACAGTCATTTTGTACTATTATGTAGTAGTAATAAATCTAGAATTGCAATGTAACACTCAAGAGGAGACTTAGGTCTTAAAAGATACTGGAATTAATAGCTGTACTTTGTTAGTGCATCATCCTGCATACATGGAAATAGCAGGTTTCAGAGGTCATGTGGGAGACCTTTATTACCTGAATTCCAGGCCTGGAAGACTCTCTTGAATAGCTTAACTACTCTGAAGATAATACAACTTATATTTGATTTCTTGAGCTCCTTTTAATTCACTTTAAAACCACAATATCTTTTTTTCTTTTTTCAAGCAAAAATATCCATAAATACAATAAACATGTGTTTATATATGCCGGAATATGTGTGAACAAGAGAGGGGGAGGGGGAGCAAAACTAAAAATGGTAAGTTAGCTTGTTTCAGGACTGTTTTAGATGGGTTAATTAAGATTCAGAAATGTCTGCCAGCTTGTTTCCCAGTTTCAATGATAAAAATAAAATGCTGTGTGGCTGAAATGAGAATTACTCCCTATATATAAAAGGAAGACTTGGTAGAAATCTGTGCATTTCCAGACTGCTGCTCAGACTAACCGAATGCGAAGCATGCATAATTTGGCACTGTTGTTTCTTTATTTATTTGCTTTTAGCACATACTTTAAGCTAATTAATCACGTAGAGTCTTCATTGCCATTCCCCACCCCCAAATAAATTAACAATTGGTTTGGCTGGAGATGAAATGCAGTAATGTTCAGTGGGTGAACAAACAGCACAAATAAAATGCAAACAGGACATAAAGCATTTGAAAAACTGATGGATTTGCCTTCATTAAAAATAAAATAATAAATAAAGGAAATTAAAAAAAGAAGAAGAAGGATTAATGGACCCTTCATGATCCCTTTAAACGGGAAGTATGGTCCACTGTATGTGCTCATTCTGGCTCATACATACATTGGCTAGAGCTACTCAGTAAAGTATGATAGGAGATATACTAAAAAAAATACTAAAAAAAAATACTAAAAATACTAAAAAAAAAAAGGAAAAAGCAGGTTTTCAGAATGAGGCAGTCTTTTTGAGTATTAAAAAGAAAAAAATCCCTGTGAAAATATGAAGAGGCTCTGCAGCCAGGTTCTTCTTCTCATTAAAAAAAAATGATGTCTGTATAAAATTGAAACTACAACACAGGTATCTGCAGGCAAGAGAGAGCTTTATTAACAACTTAGTTAAGTTATAAGAATAAAACGAAAATAGCAGGTGCAAGGTAATGTCAGAACAATGATTTTAAATTCTGGGTACTAATGAAACTTTTAAAGCAAAAGGAATTACACATGCTAGCATCTCATGTCAATGGATTGTGGTCAGCCTTTAATGACGGCTCCCATTACAAATGAATTGGCTTTAATCCTCTCCTCTCTTTCTGCACTGATTTTTGAAGATTAGCATTCTGGGAGACTGAGTCATCAGGTTATTCTGAACAAGTTTTGCAATCATTGACTTCGAACGGAGTTCTGATCAGTGTAGTACAAGGTTAAGATAATCCTTGCTCTTCTTGACATTTTGCTTCTCTCATTTTCTGCTAGGGAGACAATCAGCTAGCTGTGAAAGATTTAACAAGTGAAGGTGTTTGAAAGTATTCTCTAAAACCAAGTTAATGGCACAAAATAATGGGGAACCGACCTATTATAAGGCCTAATTTAAACACACTTTGCCAAATTAAAGCATAGCCTTTCACCTGTAGTCCTGAACATCCTATCCACATTTGTCTTTTCATTTAACTTCTGCGGGACAGCTCAGTCCTACAAGTCCAAACACTTGAAAATGAAGGCATGTCAAATTAATATCCGGCTGTTTTGTTTCTGCAGAGGTGCCTTGCCTTATCTGGCATGCATGAACAAGGCTCATGGCGCTTTGGTTTTCTAAATTTTCTGAGTTGCTGCTGACAATGTGTGGATTTACATTAAATTTCTCAGTTTACCTAGGTTTGTTTTCCAAATTGAATGCCATTCGTGAGAGATCATCTACTTTTGTCCTTCCTGATGCTGGACTGTGATGGTCAGAGACACCAAGAAAACTGAATACCAGAAATTAGGTAATGAGTGAACCACTCATATTTGAAAGTCCTACACAATGTTTTGGTGATTGGAACTTGGTTAAAGCTTCCTAGGGTGTTTAAAAACTACAGTTGTCACTAAGTTGTAGTTGCACTAAGGTAACAAATATATGTAGTTATTACCCTGGGTAAGCTTCATGTCCTAGTGTATCTACAAAGCAGATATATGTTATTCACAGAGAGCAAGAGATACAACCTCTAGAAAAGTAAGAAATACTTTAAAAGCAAGAAAAGACCTTCATGCAAACCTTTTCTCCTGGTCTTCCTGGACTCCTTCATCTCCTAGAGTCTCGCAACAGATGAAGACTTTTTCTGCACATTTCTTCTTGCTGCCTTCTCATTTAGATTCTTCTTCAAGTGGCTTTTCTGGGCCCCAGTACCTCAGTTTCTCCTTTTCTCCCTACACACTGTGTGGTTGGCTGGTGGATTTGTTTGCTTCATTGGGAGGCTTGCTAGCTTCCTTATATTTCTGTTCTTTTGGGACTATTAGAATGAAATCTTATCTTCAATGAGCCTGCTCATATTGGTAGTCTTTTTGACATGGATCAAAGTCTTCTTGATATCTCTTTTTTTTTTCAACTAAGCAGCAGTGACTACACTATTTATATGCTACTTGTAGATAACTTTCTATGTAAATCAGTTCTTTATATTCATTTAGCAGACACCAGCATAAGGTAGATAAAGGTATGTGTTATATTCATATTCTCAATTTTTACATTTAAGTAACCAAATATTATTCAGAAAACTTACAAAAATCAAAACTATTCTAATGGCATTTTGAATATAGGAATATGCAGCTACTGCTCTGTATAATTAAACAACAAGTCATTACTTATAAATGCAGATTAAAGAATACACTCTGACATGTGAGTATGTTTTGCAAAATCAGGAACGGATACATTGCTTAGAAAAACATCAAAGATAAGGCTGAATCAAAACCTCCTTTTCCTGAAAATTAACCTCTTCAAAGCTTGAATTTTTCTTCTGTGCTTCCCATTTTTCGATTACTTTTCTAATCTGGGATCCAACATCAGAAACGTGAAGACCTGTAGAAGTACTAGATACTGACAATAATGTCTTTATTTTACATACTTTCTTTTCCTGTACTCTGTATTACTTAAATAATGCTTCAAAAGTTGTTGAAAGGGAGAAAAAATATTTAGCAGAAAATTCTCAAAAAGAAGGAACTTTCTGAAAGACAAACTTGGGCCAACAAAAATTGTCAGCACATTATATACGTAATTCATTGAATATATTCTACCTCACCAGGATTTATTATTAATCAAATCTTTTTGTTAATGATATAATTTTACTCTTTTCATTAAAAAGATAGCTTTCAAATAATTAATTATTTTGTTAGGTTGTTTGTTGAACATTTTTAAAAAGCTATATTTATCTTTGATACTTTTTTCAGTTTTGCTCAAAATGGTTTTCAGTCTTAGAAGTGTATATTAATTTTTTGAAGTAAACAAGATTATTTGAAAAATACTTAATCCTAAAAATCATACAAAATATTGTCGTTACATTTTTATTTACT
>JAUBNY010000846.1:890865-902603 GCA_032275445.1 Crypturellus soui
TTGATGCCACCCTGTGCTTGGTTCTCTGGGTGTCCCTGCTGTAGCAGGGTGGTTGGACTAGATGATCTCTAGAGGTCCTTTCCATCCTTAACCATTCTGTGATTCTGTGATTCTTCTGAAGAACTATGACAAAATTATGTATTCAGAAGTTTAACATGCTCTGGCTTAGAGAAAGCTGGTTAAGAGCAAGTCTTACCTAACCCAAACAGCTATTCATACTGATTTGTAAGCCCAGAGCTCCTTGTTTACTGATTTTAGAGAGTGAAAATTTGATCTTATTGGCACAGCTAATGTAAAGTGCCCTGGGATATAAAAACAGAAACCAATGCTTGCTAACAGTACCTGGTGACCATAAGAAACCGCTTCTTCTTTTAAATTCCTACAATGCCTATTCTCAAGTTGATGCATTTGACTTGTGCAGAGGCACACTTCAGAGCAAGATACTAAGCAGCCAACCATTAGTTCAGAGACTTTGAAATTTTATTTTCCAGACAGAGTATTCACAAAAATGCTTTGTGTAACCATATACTCCCTTTTTTTAACCACATAAAATTTAAACCAAAACAGTTACTTAATGCCAGTTTGTAGGCAAAAGAAGTAAAACAAAGCAAAAAGACAGCATTAAGATTTTGCTGAACAATCACTTGACTACTTCAAAGCCTCAAAAAAGAAATCCAAAGATGCATGTGTATACATTTTTGTCTGGGTATTTACTGCGGTTATGACAACTAGATATAGATATAAAGTACATATATTTCCTCCCTTCCTCCAGTATCCTTTTCAAATAATGGCATCAAAGATGTGTCTCTGAAATATCTCTATTGAGAATGTGCCTTGTGGTAGTAACTGATTCCTCCTGTCTTTGAAAGAGTGCATCACATGAGTTTGAATGAGTTATACTCATACCCTGTGTTAGAATTGTAGCAAACTAGTACTGGCAGAAATTAGCAAACTTGTCTTACTATTTTTCTTAACCACAATGTGCATTGACAGTTGCATAATAACAGCTGTAAACAAGAACTGGTGATATTGAGACAACTGCCTTCTTCCCGTCTCTTCTATTATCACACACACAGAAAAAAAAGGCACTTCTGCACATCTTGGCAAGTAGACAGCAAAATACTTTTTCCCCTTAAAGCTGCAATTCTGTAAGTAAAACTGAAGCTGGAACCAATACCTCCTGAAGCACTGATACGGTAAGAAGATAAAGTAGGACTGAGGCACTAAACTTCTTATAAGCTATTTTTTTCATTCCACATGGTTATTGACTTTGCTGAGAGCAAGAAGCATTGAAAGAATATTGGGATGAAATTTATCAAAATTAATAGAAATAGATCTGATCTGCAAAGTTGAGATTTACATCTGGATGATAATCCTTGTACTTTGAAGATGTCATGTTAAATAGTCTAATATGTGGCCTTGTAAACCATTGTAATACATAATATAAACTGTAAATCTCAATAAAAAAGCATCTTTATATATATATAAAGGTTTTAAACCAAACAGATATGGATTAAAAAAAATCTGGAAAACGGTCTTTAAAATTGAAGGTTATCTTTTTGTGCAATTCTCTCTTTGAGATAGTCAGATAAAAAAAAACAAAAAGTATGGGCAATAATGATGCTGCTTTTACAATACCATACATCAACATCAGCATAATTTTTAAGGCAAATTTTCAGAAGACTTCAGCCTCCATTGAAAAACATATATGAGCAGCCAAATTTTAACAAATGACAACAAAATTGACGATTGTTACATGATGCAACAAATCTTTGGTACGTTCAGGTAATACTGCTGTGATACTACCATATTTTCCTTTTGAACTACTGTGTCTGTCCTATGTGAGTGCTCCAGAGGGTGTTGCTTGTTTTCCCAAACTGTTGGGAGATTACCTGGCCTGATTTGAGCTTTTTGAGCCTAACAGTATCCTCAGGTCTTCTATTTTGTGTGTCTAGTAGTCCTAACATGGATCGCAGATATATGTTCCATCTGTATTACATTGAGGTGGTCGAGCTGGATGTGAGCCCTACAGCATACCATAAAGCACACCCTGCTGCTCCAACTCAGGCAGGGAAATTTTCTTCAGTAGGGCTCAGACCTGTGTGCCGAACAGCTGGGAGAGGAAAAGGGGGAACTAAAATTCCATGCAGGACTTTTTGGGCTCTGAAACTGTGCTTAGACTCTGCCTTGCATGCAGTGAGTGCTATGTGGGCTCAGGGCCCTGTGAAGAACTCAGCTGGAGCTCTTCTGTAGACCACATCAGACGCCCCAATCCACCTCCAGGTCACAAAGTTTGTGCTGTTGTCAGAAAGATGGAGCAGCAGTTCTGTTCATTGTGCTAAGCTTCCTTATCTCTCTGGAGCCTAGGAGATTTGCTGTCATTGCCACCACTGCTGCAGTGACTGGAGTTGCAGTAGGAAATACTTGTTCTTCTGTATAGATGTACCTTTCATATTATTAGCACTTCCCATTTCACTAAGAGTCATCCCAAATGTCTTAAATCAAGAAAAATATCAAATGCGCAAGGGGACAAGTAGAAGGAAATTTAGCTCAGGTTCAATGATAATCCAGATAGGAATGTTAAACTGAGTGAGTTAAAAAGAAGATGATACTGTAGTTTCATGGAACACAACGCAGAAATAGGAAAATAATTATATTTTTAAAATAATAGTGTTTCAAAGTTAAAGCAAGCTGATTTTTTTAGTGGAGAAAATTCTCAACAGATGCAGAATACTTTGTTAAAATCTAAGTTCATTCTAACCATGTGCTGATATGTATTTGATTCAGGCTTCCCAAATCAAGAATTTAGTTTCCGACCTGAGCTGCAAAATGAGACATACATCAGCAACTTCTAATTACAGCACTTGCCCTGTTGCTGACCAGGAACTTCAGTCTGAATCAGGTGTCCAAGATGTCCAACTGAGGCAGTATACAAACAGGTTGGGAAGTAGTGAGTGATATTGTGACTGACAAAGTTAACCAAAATGCCTTCTTAAAGTTTGTCTTAGTGAAATCAATGAAAAAGAAAAAATACAACTCAGTTTTATATTGGATAAGGACATTTTTTTTTTTTTGCACTACTAAAGGATCCAACTGAATTCACTTGGGAATTACAAATATTACACAATCTGAAAAATTGTAGCAATGTGCCTCTTCAGTATCTGAAAGGATAAACATAACAGCTGTATAGCTGTATGCTCCATAGCAAGAAAATGATTGTAAAAGGGAAAGGTACAATATGAAATGAAACATAAAATATATTAGCAAAAAATAGTTTAATAAGAAGGAAAAAAGAACAATTTAACACTTCTCAGACACTTACTTATATATTGTAATTAAGATGGTTGAATACAAATTAAATAATTATGTACTGAAATTTCTTTTGCTGTAAATTAAAATCACATCAAGGAAGATTTATACTTATCTTTCACTAACCATACCCTACAACTGTAAACTGCAGTTGGTCATGCAAGGGAAGATTCCAGTTTAGCTGTGGACCATACGATCCAAAGACATTTGTGATATGGCTAGGAAAGGCTCTTGGAGAACTAGAGGTTTATCTATCTCTGTGCCACATTAGGTAGTAATAAGACTTTTATTGACTGGCGATTTTGGGGAGCATGTGGTTAGTTTTCAATTCATTTTTGTTGTCAGAATGAAAACAGAGCTTGTTTCATCAATCCTTCTTTCAGTCACTTGTTAGTATGTTCAGTCTTGCTTCGCTGAAATAAAGGGAGGCACTATTGTTCCTAATTTCTAGAGCAATCCAGAAGGGCAAAATACTCCACTGAGTAGTTCAGTGGAGAAAGAGCTCGAGCTGACTTTCTTCAGTCACTGTTCTGACACATGCCTCTTATAGGTGATATCAAGGTTGCAGACACACAGAAAACCAAACAACAACAACAACAAAGCAAGCCACCTGATCTGCTGCATGTGAACACACTGCTACAAAAGAGTTTCAGCAAAAAATGAATTAATGAATGGTGAATAGATAAGAACCATACCCCTGCTGTTTGTTTTGGTTTGGTTTCTTCTGTCATACTTTCATTTGCATGGCGTCCTTTCTCATTGTTCGGTGGAGCCTTTAGCATGTCTCTTGTGTAGCTGTACCAGTATGGAGGGGCTTGTAAGTACTTGAGCCAGGGATCGACTTCATGGTATGCTGAGTGAGCTCAGCAGGAGCCTTTCAAGGTATGGTTTGCTATTTCTGGAAAACTGCTGAGTTCTAAAGTTCTCAAAGATTCATAATATCTGTTTTATTGTAAAAAGAACAGGCCCTGCAGTTGTTTGCCATTTTATGGTAGTTCCATAGGTAGCCCCAAAGCATTTATTTTCCAAAACATCCTCTGTGCTTTAAAACTCCTTATTTATTTATTTATTTATTTATTTATTTATTAATCTCTACAGGACATAAGATATTCTATACTGCAGTTTCTGCGCAGGAGGATTTCCTTTTTCCTTCAGCTAGACTGCCAGGAGTGTGCATAAAGTGTTTTTTCCTGACTCCAGGGCTTAAAGGCCTGGAATCCAACCTTGCCTGGAGAAAGGAAGAGCCTCCTGGTACAATCCATCTGACTCAACCACCACAAAAATGTCTTTAAAGAAAAATCACTAGTCAGAAAAAATGTAACTAGACTCATAGCCACAGATAACCCATTTCCTGCCATGTTACTTGTCAGACATTTCCCCTCCAGCTATGAAAATCTGTGTACAGAAGAGTAATGGGTAATCTCTGAAAAGCAATGGTTATTTTTTTCCTACAGCAATAGATATGGAGACTATGGGATGACAGCTAATTACACACACAAAGGAGCACAGCAGGTAGGTGTTACTTTTGACAGCACAGCCTTGCTCAGCACCAGAACAGAAATTCTTGTGTATGAGTGTGCTGAACTGTACGAAAAAGGCACAAGTGTGTAGTACTACGGCTATTTTCTTCTGCTGGATGCTATGCTGTCAGATTCTGCCCCAGTGGAGTTTGGAGTTTATGACCTTTAATAAGCTTTCCCTAGTAGGAACCCCTTGGTAAAGTATGTGGAACAGAATTATGTTTACTTGTATCATGTTGTGGCAGAAATTTGTTTGCTCAAGTGGCTTGAATCAGTTCATTGAAAATATTTTAATACTATTTTAAAGCAGGGAAATTATACCAATTTTACTTCATGAGTCTCTTGTATTTTAGTTTTTGTTTTAACATCCAAAAAATAAAAAAGCCAATGAGTACTGAGATTTAATAACAAACAGGAACTTTCTATATCAAGTCAGGATAACCTAGCTCTGACAGGAATCATGGAAATTTTGTCCCTTCAAAGTTGTCTTAAATTTTTGCTCTTGTATAAAATGATGGTTTGTCTTTGGTGAAATCTAAGCACCATCTCCATCTTCTATGACTACTTCTGCTTGCCAGACCCACTCATGTGGTAAACACAGGTAACAGCAGAAGAACATAGGCTGCAGTTGGAATCGTTCTAGGATAAAACATACAGACCTTGTGACTTTCTATAGTAAGTCCCTCTCAGCATCACTGCTCCCAAGAGGACTGCAAAAATTTTGACAAGCATCCTCAAAAGGATGCTTAAATGGTAGCCATAAACAGCAACAACTTGGTTTCTATGGGGTAAGAAATACTGCAATAATTGGGTTCTAGTATTCCCTTCTGGATAAAAATTGTCAACCAACTATGATTGCTGTCAGCAGCAAGTGTGTTTGCACCTGCAGCCAGCAGCATTCTTTCTTATTTACTTTATTATTCCCAAACCAAGATATCCCATCTTAGTCTGGCACAAAGGATCCAAAAGGTTTGATGAACTCTGAAGGAGTATTTCCTTGAATATCACTTTACATCATATCTTCTCTGTGCGCTATCGCTTGTAATGTTTTGAGTATACATGGATGACTGTGCACTGTAAGCAGAATAACGGAACACCTTGATAAAATACCCCTATTTATCTTTCTTGTTTTTTTTGTTATCATACAGCTCCATTTGGTCCTTCCTGTTTTGTTTATGGTTACTTTTTTCTGTTATTTATTTATTTATTTATTTATTTACTTATTCACCTAGATTTTAGGTGTCCCATGTTTTTCTTCTGATTCAGAGTCTCTTCACTTGTTGACTGAAATTTAAAGCCTCCTTGTTATTCTTTCCTTGACTAAATGAGTTCATGAGTTCACCTCGGCCATTCTGTTTGCCCTTCTAAACCCATCAGTTCTGTTTCATCCTTTCTCATGTCACACATCTTTCATTATTTTCTGATCAAAGAATGTGAGGATTTGCTGAAGACAGCTGTTTGTGGAGACTTGGAATTTAGATGGTAAGAAGACAGCAGTTAAATTGAAGTTAAATATATGCTGTTTATTTTGGAGGGCAATATTTCTCTTTCATCAGATTATTAAAGGTTATGAAGACATATCTGGCTTTGTCTTTTTAAGATATAAATTTTTGTTTTGCTTACAATATTCAGTATATAAACTCCTGTCTGTCATTTGTGTCATACTTGAATGTTGGTTAGTGATAGCTTTCACGTTCTGCAGATTCTAATACTTTTGACTTAGGACATGTCTTTTGATGATCATAAACCAGGCTGTTTGGGTTTACCTCTAAATGACATGAAGCTAGGGTAACCTGTAAAGTCGGCATGGGAATGTGTTACATTCCTCATATTTATCCAGTTATCCACCTAATTGCTTTGTCCAAGTCGTTGTAAAAAGAGCTGACTCAGGCTAAGACCTTCGACTGCCTGAAATAGTGAAGAAAGAAACAAACAAACACAGAAGCAACACCTCTCCCTCCCCCTCCCCCTACACGCACACAAACTTTGCTATTCCATGATGCAGCTTTTTCATAGGGAGGGGAAAAAACACACACTCACACAGACTTGAATCTAGAACAACATTAAAAGTCAAAGTGCAATTTTTCATTAATTTGGAAGTCTTGATTTCAGAGAAGTATTCTCTGGAGGAGGTTTATAATCATATGTGAGAAAGCATACTTTATTGTGCTTCTGCCTTTCAGGAAAAAAATGTCAGCACTTTTGAGAGTTAAGCTATCTAGACCAGATGGTTCAGAAAAATAGCAAAAACCCTCCAGAAATAGGACAGAATAAAAGCAGTGGGCTGGACAGGTTCATGACTGAAGTTAACAATTTTTTAATCTACTAAACAGAGTCTTTTTATGCACTGTTTTAACACAGAAAGTTAGAGAAAGTTTATTCTTGGCACAATGGATGAATTTATCCTTGCATTGAAGATCAGAGGTTAAGCAAGGTGAAATTACTCAAAAACATAATTAGAGTCTTTATGGTCTCTTACATGAAGGTGAATTTCTCCCTTTAAATATTGTAAAATACAGTTGACAAACCAAAGAACTGAAGCTTAAACAAAATTCACACATTTTGTGAATGTGTTTTATATGTAAGATATCACATCTGTATAATGCTGAGTACTAAGAACAATCATTTGAATGATGAAGTAAGATGGATAAAATAAGGCTCCTCTAAAACTGTCTTATCATAGAAAGCCGAAAAAATGGTGCTTGCTTAGGGAAAAAAATTGAGTGATATCAGTTTATACCTTAATTAACGACCCAGTGTGGAGGCGTATGAACAAATCTGTGGAACTGAATCACTTCTTCGTTCTTGGGTCTGAGAGAGACTCAAGCCCCTGGTTGATCCCTGTGTTGACTGGCATTGACCTCTGACTTGAGATGAAGCTGTACAAGGTCCATCCTGACGGTTTGACATCATGTTGGTTTATCTCAGGGCCCATTTGCATGAGGGAACCAAAGAGAGGTCAAGGAAGTCTGCCCCTGCTCACAAGGGAGGTGGAGTACTCTTCACCACAGAATATGAAGGCAAGACTATTTAAATACAAGAGAAATGCAATTACACATCTGGTAATCAATGTTAGTGCAGGTGTTGCTGGAATAAGATTCAGGCAGATTAATTATTTACACAGATTATGTCTATGATTTGCAATGGACTTAAGGGAGGCTTCCTGGCAAGGATTGGAGGAGGATTGTTGGTGATTAACTTAAAAGCAAGGATAAAGCAATACCATTATTAAGTAAATACTGCAGTCTGAATCAACATTTACTAACTGCTTGGTAAACTCTTGCATGCTGATTGGCTTCAGCAGACAAGACCGAGAGAAGGCAAAAGAGGTGTGCAGGGGGAAGGGATGGCAGAGGAGCATCTCAGTTGAGTATGCTCAAATTCTGTGTTTATATTCTTACATGCACTGTCTACAAATGACTGTTTCACAGTGAGAGAGTGGGAATGAATTAGAATTCTCTAAACATTGAGATTCTGTTGCCATAATGTGCTTATAGGCATTATAGTGGAAATGAGTATCTGGAGGCAGATTGAAAGACTTGACCTAATGCCCTTATCTCTCAGTCCTCCAACTGCAATCTAATGAACATATACCCATAATTATTTCTCAAATAGTTTTTATCTAATTTTAAAGTGGGTAATTTATAGCACTTGTACAAAAATGCAGTAAGTTTCATTAAAATATTCAACATTAGGAGAACTTTCAGCAGAATATATTTCCTTACTGTTCTATGAAGTCATACATATTTATAATATTAAAAACTCTTCAGTTGCTTTAATAATAGCATTCTGTTCCATAGATCTGAATACTAATGTTAATACTTCTGCTGCACTGGAAGGTTGTGCAGAGAATAACATACATTTTATCCTTTCTATTTTTTATATGTATGTTTCTGATTTTCATTACTTTGGCTTTAATTAAGATTTGTTTTGCGATAGAAAGCACATTGTAAGCAAGAAATAAGTATGTTGGGAAGAAAGCTAATACTTCTTCATATCACTGTAGGGCCCTAGACTGAAGTGCTCAGCACAGTATTATGAAATGCTGCAAGTCTGACCCTTAACATCTGAATATGCTCTGTATCTTGCAGGATCAGACCTTTGGGCAGCAAACTGATTTTACTTAGCACAGAGGCAGGACAGTGAATAGAGTAAATACAAATATTCTTCAATTTTACTCTATGTAGCAACCAAATACAGCCACTCCTTTAATAATGCTTTGCCTTTTATATTTTTGCCCTATATGATGTGCAGAAACAGACCAAATCTGAGGCTGATTTTAAGGAAAATGATAGTTGCGGGTAGCTACTCAGAAGTAGCTTTTCTTTGGTGATGCCTCCTTGGCTTTTTGATTATCTGGAAACATGGTTTTGTAGGGGTTCACTATTTATAGGGGCATATTAAAGGATGGTATTTGCAGTAACTGAATTGCACTGTGGTTGAGGAAAACAGATAACTATGTGCATTTGGATCTGCAGAAAAATGTCACAGTTGTGTATCAACCAGAAAAAGTTCAGGCCAGGAGTTATCAATCAACAAGCCAAAAAGTGTCTGGGGCACGAGTCTGCTATTATTTATTTTTGTAATAGAGAAGGCTCCATTTTCCTTATTTTTCCAGACATGTTTCTATCAAGTAAACTTTGGTGCCCGAGCTTTGGGTACCCTGGAAGTAAAGGTAAAAAGGAACTGGGCAAGCAGATACTGCTTTCCAAGCTTATGCTTCCAAGCAAATTTCCCTCCTTTACTTAAATAGAACGCTAATGACTGGAAGAATTGTGTTAGCTGGGACATGGATCCAGGTTTTTTTATGTCGGGCAGGAGAACTATTTCTCATCTCACCCTACTAAGATCAACCTTATGAACTTCTGTGTATGAGCCAAGAAAAAAGGGGATAACTGCCAATATCGCTGATCTATTGGAAACATTTTCACCATTACAAAACTAGTTCTAATGAAGATGTAAGTTCTATTTATGCTTTTTCTCTCTTTCCCATTAGTATAGATTGTCCCTTCCTCACTTTGACATTTCCCCCTTTTTTTCTTCTTTGATAAAATATTTGTTCAATTTCTATTCTAGAATTTAATCCCAGATTGAATCCCTAAATGTTAAAGACATGATGTCTAGCACAGAAGACAAGGTGAAAACAGACATGTTTCTAATACCAAAGAAATTCAGAATTTTGAGACTTAAAATGCATGCACACAAGTGCACACACAGTCACACACCCCCTGTTACATTAAACTCTGAAGTGCTGGCTGCTGCAGAACTTTGTGAAAAAGACTGATTCAAAATTAAATTTTAGCAGTGCTAAAATTGTGTTTTCTCTGAGTCCTCCTTCAGTTCGGTGTATTCATACTGTCATGTGTGAACACAAGAACACATAGGTTGGGAGCTCAATGGTGTCTCTGGGAATAATGGACAAGTGAAAAGTGGGAAGCAGTGACCTTGAAAGTGGAATCTTTCAAGACAGAGAATTCACTGAGGTTTGTGTTAGGTTCTTTCCACCAAAAAGTTAAAACCTGGCTATATTTTTTTAAGAATGTGGATCTATGATCTTTTGACGATGCTGTACAATGACTGTAAAACAGATTGTGAAGCAGACTGTATGAAATCAGAAAGGGAAATGGGCGGGGGAGACAATCATTAAGGACAATGAAGAGTGGTAAAAGAAAAATATGTGTGTGCAAAACTGACTGCTATTTAGTAATAGGCACAGCAGGAGTAAAAAGACCTGCAGTATATTGCTGAATAAGGAGCTTCACAAGGGAATTAAGGAAAAGAAATCAGCTTAGCACAAATATAAAATATTAGAGTAGGATGGTGAAAACATAAACATCAATGAGGATTTACAAAAATGCATGACTGTCCCTCATCCACCTACCTGTTTATGTAGACGTGAGCAGGCAGGCCACATTAAAAACAACAACAACAAAAAGAAGTTTTACAAGTGTTTAAAATAAAATTAGCTGAAAAAAAAAAAAATATGTTTCATCAGAGAACCCTAAAAACATTTAATAAAAAAAATAGGACTTGCCTACGATCATAGGACTCTCAGGATTGCAGGTAATATTATAAAGAGAAAGCAATAGCTGAAGTGTAGTTTACTCTCCTCATTTTTCCACACTTCCAAAAGGTATGAAATTACTGAGCTATTGTAGAAAGTCTGTCATCCTACAACATGGAGCCCAGTGTATTTCCACTCGGTGCTGACCTAGACATTGGGTTTTTAGGCAAATTTACCTATTTGGTTGTGAAATATGAGTTTACTAAAACTAAAGCTTTAATAAATGAAGATTTTTGATTAACTTTGTTACTAAGAAAGCATTGAAAAAAAGTTTAACTATTGTAGAAATATTTATTTCAGATTTTCTAAATGAAAAAAAAAATGTATCTTAAATTGTGTGCTTTAATTTTAAGCTCTAACCCATTATAGTTTTAGAGGTCAAATAAGCAGAACAAATCTTTTTTTGTTGTTGTTCAAAAGAGGAAATAAAGATTTTTAAATTGTTCTTTCTATACCCTATACTTCCATAGATTTTTGTATGGAAGTGGGTTACTGGCAACAGTTCTTTCGAATTTAGAATGGATTTTTTTTTAATTCACATTTTTTCAGGATTTTTTTTTTACACACCTCTAATCTCCACCTACTCCTGTAAAGAGAAAGGTTGTTATTCTAGGTACTAGTGCTAGTGAATGAATCACACAGAGGGGCAAATTCACAGAGACAAGGTTTCTACAATAAGATATTTATCTATGGTGTAACATATTCATAAAAAGCTCTGATGAGATATTTTCTGTACTGATTTTAATAGAAAAAGCAGTTAATGGCATCAGGATTTTTCAATTCTTTTTTGTTTTATATTGCTGAGGATTGTGACTTTTTATCAATTCCAGAAACTTAACATATAA
>JAUBNY010000846.1:902703-924662 GCA_032275445.1 Crypturellus soui
CTCCAGCAGAAATGAAGTGTCATGACACAATAAAATTTTAGAGATGGATTAACTAAATAAACTATGCATTTACAAAACTGAATTTTGAATGGAAAATAACAAATCGAAGCATAGTGGCCTTTCCCTTTGAAATTTCAGATTTTTCATCCTATCAAACATTTCCACGATTATATCCTAAAATTAAGATAAAAAACCGTAAATTCTATATCAGGTTTGAAGTTATGATCAGAAATTTGTATGTGGAACAACATTGTCCTTCAATATCTTTTCCCTTAAAAAAAGGAAAAAAAAAAGGAAAAAAAAAGGAAAAAAAAAGGAAAAAAAGGAAAAAATGAAAAAAAAAGAAATCAGTTAAACCTTCATAGTGTTATCTTAAGGTATTCTGAAAAGGATGATGAAAGGACCATCATCTCAATCTACATAACACAAGTCTTTATCAAATTAGAACAAGCAAAAGCTAACGCAGGACCCAGCCTAAATGTTCTCTACATCAGGCATGTTCAAGGAAATGCTAATGGTAGATATTAGTACCAACAGCATAGCTTCCTATCTTAAAAGAAGTGGAGTATCAATATGAAATACTATGAAAGGAAAGAAGATCACTCTGGCAGAAATTTCTGAGGTTTGTTACACAAAGAAATAAACTTTGTGAAGTTGGCCAAATATAACATCCGTGTTCACAGACTGATCATTTTACAAGTTTTAAAGTAATAGAAAATTTTTGGCTTTGTGTAGATGCCCCAGGTCTGAAAATCTCTCCCAAAGCAGCTTATGAAATAATGATGAATCAAAACCAATATAACATAGAAGCTATCTGAGAAAATGAAGGTCTTAGTGGGAGCAGAAGAAATATGTAGAGATAGATTTGCGCAGCTCTAAACAGCCCATCAATCTAACCTATTAATCCATATTTGTGTTGAGTGCTTTACTTACTGATTTTTCTCCGACAATGCTCATCGTTATGACATCTGGATGCAGTACAGAAATATATAGACATGCAAGTAAATAGAGTACTGATCAGAAAAGGATAGAGCAGTAAATTGCTGGTTCTGCTGCAGAAAGGCGAAACATCTGCCATAATAAAATCTTTATACCGCCTCGTTAATATTAACGCAGATGAAATCAAATATCTGTATTTTTGCCAGACCACTACATCTAAACAGCAAAGAATGAATGTTGCACATGAAGGGTGTCTCCTGAAAGACTCATTTCTTCATGACTGCACTGATAGCAACCAAGCCAGGAGACTCCTCATGTGCCTGAGCTGTCATGTCAAGCCACAGAGACTTTTTTTAGATGTTTTGCTTTGCTGAACTGATGTAAACAACTGCCTTTATAGTCTGAATATGTCTCCTATTCTGGAAATACATTTTTTTTACATGCAAAAGACAAAAAAAAAGACGCTTTTGATATTCTTCTAAATATTCTCCCTTAGTGGGTGAAAGAAGAGTTTAAAATCTCTGAAATAAGATATATACAGAGCATAAATCTTAGCAGAACAAGGACCTAATTAGGCCCTGTAAGATACTGAAGCCAGAGAACAGGGTTGTCACCAAGGCACTGTTTGAGATAATAATTTACTCAAAAACAGAGATAATGGATTGATGTTAAAGAAGGGATTAATCTATAAGCAGTTTCAGATGGAATTTCTTTATACAGAGGGTTACTGAATAATGGAACAAATTGTCAAAGACAGTGATAGAAGCAAGTGTGAATTATTCTGACACATTTCTGGAGGAGAGAATTGGAGAGTACAGTTGCGAGCTAGATTTCCAAGATGATAAATGGTGATATATGAATTGATTTAATTTGAAGCTGTGAACACTTAGGATGGGAAGAACTGCATTAAAAAGTCCCAAGGTTAGTTACAGGAGATCTTGATGGACCATGTAATTTTCCTAGTTCTTTAAAAAGTGTCTTTGTGTTATTATGAAACTATGCTATGTAATTGATTATGAAATGGACTAGCTAGGAAGAGGGAAAACAGACATTTATTCTTAAAAAAATGAAAGATTAAAGGGTCAATAAATATTTCCTTACTTCATATACCTCCCTTCTACTGAAATAGATTTGTAGGTGTGATTTGATAACTTCAAAGATAAAAAAAGAAGAGAAAAGCATGCATTAAAACCAGTAGATAAAGCATTAACAAGTTCTTTCATATCTAGTAAGCACAGACCTCTGGTAATACTGTCATTCCTACCTAAGCCATTACCACTAATAGGCTTGCAGGTATCCTTTGTGAGAGGCTGTACACAACACAGCCTACAATGTTTAATTTCCAAAAAAAGGACACATTAATATCAAAAGTTTTTAAAAAATCTCATTTTTGTGCACAGCTTTATAGAGGGATGGGTCATAAACCACTAGCTTGGCACCTTCCTGGTGAAAGAATAAAAACCCATAACAATAAAATTTTTACCTGAAAGAAAAAAAGAAAACAAAACAAAACAAAAAATAATCCTTGAATGCTTTGGCTGAAAGCAATTCAAATCTTGATATGTACTTGACTTTAAAAGCCAATCTTTCTTCCCTATGTCTAGCATTAAATTTCACATTAAAAGGCACATGTGACATGTATATTGTGTGAAATCATGGAATAAAAAAAATCTGTTATATACATCTTGTTCATCTATTGTTACACAAGATAGCTATTTTGGTGGTCTTTTTTTTTTCTTTTTTTTTCTTTTTTTTTTTTTTCGCTCTTAGGTTATTTTTGGCATAAAGCTCCCATCACAGGGAGAAGGGCTATTAGCATAGGCATGTTCTCCACTATAACTTCTGTCAAGCCAAGCAAGACCGTCCCAGAGGGCTATCCAAAATCTAGTAAGGTCCAACTGAGACATAGCATGGCTGTGCAGTTTTGTGCCTGAATCATTCTTCTGTTGCACTGATATGTAATCCAGGATCTACAAATTTCTCACAGGAAAACTGGAAATATAATTCTATTGAGGATAGTGTGTATTTGTTCGTTCACAGATTTACTATAATGCCATGATTTTAAATGAGCAAAACAAAATTGCAAACAAGCTGTATAAGCTAAGAAACTAAACAGTTAAGTAAATTTAGAAATGTTAGATGGGTGGAAGCCAGAAAAAAAATAAATCCTCCACAGCATTATAAGAAGTCTCTTTTCCTCTTCGTGATTCCATATTTTCCCTGCATGGTATCAGCACTAGAGAAGTGTTAGCTAAGCTTAAAAGCTGGGGAAACTAGAGAGAATACTGGTCATTAAATATAGTTGTAAATATGAAAGGTTTTTTTGATAGTTCATTTAGATGTATTCTATTACTTTACTGCACATGCATGCTTTTAAGTGGCAAATTTCATTCCAAAGTTGTTCTCATCAGAAATATGACTAAAAGACTTGACATATGTGAGTATTCTGTAGTTTTCTGAGGTTCACAAATACACTATTCACCCATGAAATGACAAAACTGTAGAGGATGTCTAACATGACAGTTCTTAGAAATCCAACAGTCAGTTGCATAATCCAGTAATAAAAGAAAAATAAATTAAATTAAATTTAAAAATAAAATACAAAGAAAGCACCTAATAGGTATGAATAAAAATAGATATTGTGCATTATTTTTTCACAATAATTACTGAATACATGGAATATCTTTTACTTTTTTTGCTCACTACTTGTTCCACAAAGTAAATAATTTGTAGCTACTTCTCCTATCAATGATTCCTGAAGAGATTTTCTGGTGAGTTTAGTCAACTATGTGTTATCTTAAGGTCTGGCCTGGTAACACTAAAGATGGGGAGGGAAAGAAAATCAGGATGAGGATGTCCTTTTCCAAATGCCTTCACACAGGTTTTCACTCTCTTTCTGGAATGTATTTCCATATCCCAGTGAAACCCATTATCTAGTCATTATTTATCATATCAAACATTTCTTTTTAATTTCTACTTCAATAGATTTTTTTTGTTTTGTTTTGTTTCCCACCCTCCAGCCCTCCCCTCTGTTTTTTATAAAGTTACACATACTTTAGGGAAAAGGGAAGTTGTTTACAATGTGTAATTATGATACTGAAAAAGAAATCAAACCACAAATTCGTTGCAGGGTGTTTGATCCAGAATATTGTTAGAAACATAATTAATAACTAAAAACATTTGAAACAACACTTCTCAGCTTACTCATTAGCCAACGGGAAAAAATACAAGCACATAGTTTTTCAACTTTGAATGTCTTAATATGTTTTCCATTTCAATATTCAAATAGTTAATTTGGTAGATTATTAGGTTTGGTGTAATAGGGAGAAAGTATGGCCACTTCACAGTCTAAAAATACTTGAAGGAATGCTGCATTTTGTGTTCTTGAAGAGGCAAACTTTGCAAACCCCTTTACAATGCTTCAGAGGGCTTTCTGACACAGGAAATAGAAACTGAACAAAATATGTAGGCTGACATCACCCACCAAGTAGTGAGCTACTTACATACAGCTTTACCTACCTGTTGGCACCATCACTTCCTTCTTTCTGTGACTGGTGCAGACTAGTGGAGCTCCATGGAATTGTACAGCACAGGAATCGTCAGCCAGGGTTAGATGCTGGCGCGGTCTTGTGCTTCACAACCTCTTTGTAAGTCTCTGCTCTGTTGGCTTTCTGTGATTTTTCTTGTATATCAAAAAGAATCTTACAAGATTAACCTACTTCTTATGTTTATCATTTACCAACTCTACTTTTCTACTTACTATAACTCTGTTGATCCTATTGTTGATCTAGTCACCTACTGATAATTTTAAATATTTTGGGGGATTTTTGCAATTTTGCTAAGAGTATTTGTGGTTCTGTTTACATCTTTTTGTTTTCTTGTTTTGTTTGTTTGTTTGTTTGTTTTGACTCCATACAGGCTAGTCTATTTTAACAAATTATGGTCTTTCAGAATGATTATTCTCCTTCAAATAGAGAAGGAGAAGGAAGCTAGAAAAATGAAAGTATGCTAAAACTTAATTTCTTAAGTTTTAAAATGTATTTTGCCATCTAATTGTAATAACTTCTTTAACAGCTTTCATAAATATTCTGTTAGGGAAACTGTGTTGTGAATGGGGTTTCAGGGCTATTTCATTTACACTGGACCATTTACATTGGAGGCATTGGACCATCATATGATTCTAACTCATTTCCATTTTCAGCCCATCTCAAAATTGCGCTTAAATTGGGAGGTTTAGAAAACAGAAATGATTTAGTCTGGGGCTTTATTAAGTTCCGTGATTTGATAATTTCATATTCTATAAACCAGCTAATCTTTAGTCATCTCCTCATAACTAGTAATCTTCAAAATACAGATGTCTGTTGCTTTTCTAAAAATTTTAGTAAATCACTCTCAAACAAGGACACCGTAAAAGCTTAAACTACAGTTAAAAACTCAATTGCTGAACAAGTTTTCCTCAAATATAAGTACATTAATGATCATGTTATTTGTTTAAATAATGATGATTCATATTTTCCTTAAGGATTTGGTACAAATATATAGCTGAATGGCCTTCTATTACAGTGACAAATTGGTGATAAGTGCTCTGTTTTCTTATCAAGGTAGACATTGCTATAATCACAAAAACAGTACTAGGGTTGCCTTCTGCTTTCTTCTAAGAAATTGCCAAAATAATAAGCATCTTCTAACTCTTCTGACGGTTAAATAAAGTGTCTAAACCCTTTGAGTGACTCGGCAAGACATTAAGAGGGCACTAAACCCATCAGCATCATCCTTCACCTCTTGCTTCTACTAATTCTCCTCCAGACTCTGACTTGCTCTAGTGGGAGTAATAGAGAAAACTGCATGAGCATCTTGTGCCTCTTCCATGTGAATCAGCCCTATCTAGTGGACTTGACAAATCCTTCTGTATGTTTTTACATTTCTTATTGCCTTGGCCTTGTAGTTATAAATTGTTGAAGAAGTAAATGGGAGAAAGAGGCAATGGCTTGTTGTTGGACTTCAGAAAGATATTTCTTAGCCCCCTTAGTGGGACTCAGGTGTTGATAAGTGAAATCACTTGCCCATTTTTGCTGTCTCTATTTCTACAAGTGCCTTTAATAACAAGCCAAATGAATGCATAGATTTTTCTGGAGCTGTGATCTAAATTTGTGTCATGTTAGCATGTAAACAACTCCAATTGATCATGGAAATCTCTTAGGTGGTTTTCTTGACCTATTTTAAGCCTATTTCTCACAGAATGACTGCCACATAGGATCCCAGTGAAATGCGAAACAAAGAAAAAAAAAATTGTATTTAACTGGTCCTCTGGCACTGATTATGCCTGGTCCTCTTAGAAGTAGACCAAAGCATAAATACTCTGTAGTGGTGGCTATTTCTAGAATATAGCATGAAGATGAACCCAATGAAAAAAAAATATCCAAATGAAAATGAAGTTTGATGGAGAGCACATGATTTAGAAGAGAATTCTGGCTTTACTTCACTTTATTCTTTTTTCATTTTGCTTTCTCTCCTTTATAGCTTGTGAATTATTCATGCTGACCTTTCAACTAGAAAGCTTCTGCTACTAGACTACTAGACTACCAGGCTACCAGAAATGAAACACAAACTTTATAAAAAAAGAAACACTTTAAAACAATGATTTTTAGCCCAGAATGTTTTTGAGAGTTTATATTTGGTGAGTATAAAGCTGAAATAGTTTCCTGCATGAGGACTGCAGATCATTGTAAATTTTTGTCTACCGATCACTGCCATTGGATCTGTCATAACGAAATTATCCAAGAACACTTGTGAACTTTCCATGTACATTTGAGATGACTCCTCAAGCTAGCATTTTCTAGCTGACCATCTTCTAATTGCTAGAACAAGTTTTTTCCTTCCCTTTTTGATTTATGTTCTCCCGCCAGCCGGAGTCCAGTGACTCAGTTTCCTCATTTGATACTGAAGCACTGTTACACTGAATTAACTCTTTCATCAGGAACAGGGACAGAAATATGCAAATAATACCTGATACATTTGCTTCAGTATTTTTTATAGGCAAATTTTTGTTTACCTTAGCCACTGAAGTACAAGGCATACGTGTTCTTTCATTCTCTAACCAGCAATATGTCTGCAAGTTACATATCTGAAGACATATATATACATGAATATCTGTGTACCTGAAGAACTTATAATTCGTTCTTGCAGAATCTTATCTGCATATTTTGCATGGGAACATTATTTGTCATTAAAATAAAATGTTTCATTAATATAAGATTAGATAGTACATTATAAGATTCCCAGCCAATATACATACTTCAAAATGTTTTCTTTTTCAGAAATAGGATGCATTCTTCTCCTGTTAACTAGTAATTTTTGGAAATACTTATTTGCAGATCTAATTCTGAATTCTGAGTTTAATTAAACTATATAATTCTGAGTTTAATTAAACTATATTAAATATATTAAGTAATATACTTAAAATATGTAGATATTTATATTTTTGAAATACCTGTTGCCAAAGATGTTTTAAAGAACTTGTGGTGGAAATATCCTAAACTTTAAGGTACACATGAAACTAGTTAATCCACCATCTATAGGTGAGGTTAAATCTCCAGAAAAACATCAATAATTATTTCAATAATTATTCAGATTTCATCATCAAAAAATAAATAAATAAAACAAAGACTCATGTCTTACTTGAAATCAAATCTAGATTTCAAATGCTTCAAGTAAGTGTTTTAAACTGCAGAAAATTAAATAAATAATGTTGAAAAAAAAGTAATTCTTTTATGTGTAAAATGTGTAAGAGCCCAAAGTGACTGATTTAATTCAATGCATTAAACTGAATGACACACTAACAAGCATAAATGGCAGAATCATATACAGGCAAGGAAAAGTACAAAACAAATAATCCATTGTAATAATTGAGGAAAAAAATATATGGTTAAATATCAGAGGGCATGTGGGTTTTTTGTTTGTTTGTTTGTTTGTTTGTTTGTTTTTTCTGTCCTATAACATTTATTCTGGTCTGTATTATCAAAAACAATCATTATTGCTCTTTTTCTTTTAGATTAAATATCCATTACTATTGATTTTACAGCTTTGCTGATTAAATGTGTATGAAGTAGTCCAGTGTATTTAGCTTGAAATTCAATCTTGTCTGAACTGATAACAGGCTGATAAGTTTTTATGAAGCAGGTTTTAATAATGCTTTCATGTTTCTGGTTTATGATGCTATTAAAGTCATCTTTTGTCATATTAGTAATAGAGATAGTCTCAAAATAACCCGAGCAGCAATTTCATATAGCTTTTACCATCAGCATAAATTCCCATATTACTAAAATTATTTGAAATGTTGACCATGTTGTTTGCATTTCCAAATATACTTTTCATGTTGTTATGGAAGACAAATACTCTAGGCTAACAAAAATGTCCACTTCCTGAAACTCAAGGGGAATTCAGTAATATATTGGGCACATGATAGTGGGGCACACTTTACTGAACAAGAAAATAATAGACTTCATGATAGCACCATAGATCAAATAGATACTTGTACAAAAGGGACCAGATTTTCAAAATGTTCAGCACCTGATGGCTCCCTTGAGTATATTCAAATCAGATCATGAATTCTAAACTGGGAGCCAAATATGCCAATAAATATGGCACTCTAATCCTCTTTTATAATTAAGCATGGGGGAAAAGATGAGATTTTGTAGCACTGAATTAAAAATCATTCCACTATGTTTATCCTGATAAACCTATGTGTATGCCATTTAAAAAGCCTATGTGGATGTGATTTCTGCCTCTTTTCAAGAAAAATGTGGGATTCCACATATTGCTTTTAATAGAACTCATGTACAGTCTCAATATCCTGTTGTCTTCACCAGACCGAAAATAGAAGGCTGAAGTGTTATGCAGAACAAGATGTTCTTATGCTTACAAAAAGAAGAGGTTTTGCACAAAGTGTACTTTCTATTGTCTGGGTTGAGTGCTATATTGTTTTTATGAAAAGTAATCCTACTGCAAATTGAAAGTAGATCAGATACCAATATTTTTGTGTTATTGGGAAAGAAGCACACAAATTGTAGAGCTGTGTAAAGTCCCAGCTGCAGTTGTACGAAGCACTTAAATCAAATACCAATAGGAGACCATGAATTAAATTTTGCTGTTAGTCAGGTCTAGGTGCTGATAGACTCAATGTTTCAGTCTTAGTGACATCTGCAAAGTAATTTGGATTATGGAATTTGTCTCACACATTTATGAAGCTGTAGATAACAAGGGAATATGTCCTGCATTTCCATTTGTTGCTTCATTGTGTTGCACACTTTGATATTTCATAAATACCGGCTTTATGAACATTTAAAGCATGACTGTATACTCACCATATAGTACAGATGAGTGATTTCCAAGACTCATTGAAGAAAAAAACAACAGGTGAAGAAAAATTTACTCTTATTTCAGTCAGATTAGGAATTGAAAGGAAGTGTACATAAGTATACATGGGAAAAATATATACATATATATTTTTTGCTCACGCTCACACTGAGGTCAGCAATTACAAGGATTCCAACCACAAGAAGAGTTCTGAAACAGTTTTTCAGTAGAAATGACAGGATTAAGGGTAAAAAAATAAAGCCTTAAAACCGAGCTATTCTTATGGATAGGACTGAATGAAACATGTCCGCTAAAGAAGGAATTTGAAGACCCAGTTGATCCCCTCCCTCTTTCAAAAGATCCCTTACAATGCTTCTGTGAGCCTGTATCTTTATTTTGGAAAATTTTTTATTTGGTTTGATCTTAAAATAGAAGTTTTCCATATGCGGGGGTAGGAGAAGACATTCAATAGCTTTAGAGGCTTCAGATAAGGAGGCTCAGGATATAATTTCTGGACCGACTTTTTTTCCCTCTAGCCATTTCAAAATAAAAGCAGGCATGCTATGCAAAACTTATGAGAAAATGCCTGAAGGGGCAGAAACCAAGTCATGTGTGCATAGTCACTGAGTGTGCATATGCACACTGTTTTGATGAAGTTGAGTAGAATATTTATACATGGAGAAATATTGCCCTCCCTTATTTATCTGTATAGGAGTATGTTTCACACTTCGTATATGATTCTTCTTGATGAACATGGTGATTTCTAGCAGTCCTGTGTACATTCAAGAAATCGATCAGCTGTTAGGAACATGATGTAAAACTCTGTGAGATTACTTTAGCCTGATTCATAAAAATGAAACAATCTGAATATGGAAAATATTTTAATGAGAAAATTATAATGGTCTCAAATCACAGGACATGTACTGAAATACACAGCTAAATGTCTAGTGAAAATTACTTACAACAGATCTTGTAAACTCAAGATAAATCTTACAGCCAGGATTAGGGGATGGTATTTTTCTATTACTGCCTGAAAAATAGGTTAAAAATAGACTGACATCCAAAATTCACATTGGTTGTTTGCTGGGTGTTGTTACTTATTCAATATGCTTTAGCTTTTATCATAAAAAATACTTTTTTGTTGCTTGATGTCTCAAGAATGTTTTTGTTATATTCAGAGAAAAACAAACACAGCTAAGCCCAATGTGTATAGAAAGAAGGTTTCGTGCTGATGGATGCCATTGTTACATTGTGAACATATTTTGGAAACTCCACATACCCTATGCAAGTCAAATGTCATTTCTAAACTGAAAGAGTTAGTATGCCTTCTTAACCCTATTATGCCATCTTTTGAAAAAATTCCCAAATTTAGGTTCCACAATTTTTAAAACACAGTAGAAATAAATGTGAAATAGGTGATATATTGCCTTAGGAAGAAGCTGCCTCTGAGTCACGTGGTGGTAGATAATAATATAAACCTTCTTCTATTTTGATAGAAGAAAATGAAAATTACAGTAGCAAGCCAAGAATATCAGGGAAGTAGAATAAATCAAAATATCAGGGAAGTAGAATAAATCAAAATACTTCTGCTTTGCTGATCACTTCTGTCTTGTTCCCTCCCTGATTTTTCTTCTGTTCATTACAGAATTTAGCCAACAAAGTTCCAACCAAACTCATCTTTGTTGAAATAGGGAGGGTTTTATAAAGAAGTATTTAGTTATTTCATAAGCCTCTCTGCTGTCTGAACACTGTTGCCAGTGAATTAAACTTAGAGATCATCCTTTTTACATTTCCAGGAAAAGTGGTGGTGTGGATGTGAGATGGAAGGGATGAGACCTTACAGAAGCTGAAGTTGGACTATAAGGTATCCAACTAGGGCGTCTCCTCAGCTATATAAATAAGCACTAGCTTTGGTGTAATTTCACCATTTTGTGCAGTTGAGACTGGCACAAATCTTACAGGATAAACGGGAGGAGGAGAGAAAAAACAGTATTCAAGCTAATATCGGAATCTGAGTAACTCTGACAACATCTCCTGTGTTAAAAAAGCATTTGCTGAGGGGAAGTGAAGCAAGAGACAGTGGTCAACATGAATTCACAAGTATTTGGTGTGTCCCTCTCACGAGTGAAACAATTAGCAATTTCTAAAAAGATACTCCATTCTCCAAGTTCTAATTAACAAGGTGATACTGGGCATAGTAGTCTTCAGTTAAGCATCTGCCTTGAGTCATTTATTTACACACAGTATAACCCCAATTCTGCACTACCACTGGATCCCTATTTGATACTCACCCTTTACCCAAAGCTCATGCTAAAGAGCCTCAGGTCAAAGGGTATGATCTGATACACATCATCGTGGGCACTGTGTAAGCACACCTACAATGTGTTTTGCTTTAGATAAAAAGGATAACTATTTGTTTCAGTTAATGAGAAATCTCTTCCCAAAATATTAATGTGATGAATGCTAACGATCCTTTTTATTATGTACAGAGTGTCAATAATATGCTTAGTTCAAAAGCAAATGAGATGATGCGTATCTTCCCCAAGGAACCTGTGCTCTAGTTCAAATACAAACAGAGGGTTTCAGACAGTACATGGTGTGCCAGTACAAGGTGGTTGGAGGTAAAATAAGAATTGGCCCGTGGTCCTTGTTATAGCTCTGATGATAGATGGTCTCTGTGCACTTGCTAATTTCATCATTAGTCCTGAAAAACTGTCAAAGCAAAGAAAGATCAGCTGTTCCTCTTTTTGTAACAGAAGCATAAAAACTAGCTGAAATGCAGTGATAGTAAGTGGTAGAGTTGGTCGGTGTGTTACTGTGGCTTGCTGCAAAAATCAGCACTTACACATGCTACAGTATGAATGATTTTCCCAGTCAAGACATCTAGGGAAGGATTAAATGTTTACCTATATGTTGACTTTCTGATTGCAGCCACCCAAATGAGTGGCTTTAAATCAGGACATAGATGAATTTTTCAATCTAGTCTTTCAGTTGTGTAAGATCACATTTATCAGAAAGGGGGGATATCCAAGTTAAGATGATGTGTGGCAAATGTACACAGGATCTAAACTGAGCTATGTGCCTGGTACTCTTTGGCTATTTTTTCTTTAAAATATTTATAAAACTCTAGAATAAGCCCATGTAATGGGTGAGAGGCTTTCAATATTTATCAGCTAAGTTCTGTTTTCAAATAAGAGTATAGAACTTCATGGATAATAGCATGTGCCATGTGTGTCTCTCTAAGACCTTGTAAACATAAGAGAACACTGTGGTCAGTGTTTATTGTACATGTGGCATATATGTCATACCTAATTTTGTTTCAAGCAGTCACTACCCATGTTTTTGTCCTCAAAAGGTACTGTTAAGATTACCTCTAACGTTTAAAAAATAATTTAAATTAACTCCCTAGGTAATCAAAGAAGCCTTATTGAATCAGAGGCAGAAACGGGTGTGGAGGAGTAGGATTACAGAGGGAGAAAGAGGCTACTGGGAAGCCTGTCCTGGAGAGCAGAAGAGCCCCAGGAAGGTGACACTAGAATAAAGGGGTCTCTGTGGCACAGGTTTCTCTTACACATCCATAACCCATTCTGCTGCTAAAATATGCCTAGTGAAGTGGGGATTATTTGTATGTTCTGTTTTTTTCTGGGGTTGTTGTCTGCTTGTTTTCCAAAATTAACAGTGCATCTTATGTAGACTGTGCTTTATCCACAGGTCTCCAAGGTGACTAGAAAGAAATATAACCTTCATTAAAGATAACACTAGCAAGAATCTTTTGTCAGCTACCGTAATATGGCTGATATTAAGGTAGAATTTTTAGTTGTATATTCAAGGTACAATTGTAATGATAAATCATGACACTGATATGGCATAGCATAGATCCTGACATTTTACAATTCCTTGAGTATAAACTGTTAAGATCACATTATCAATACTAGCTCCGGTCTTTCTTCTCCTAAGACAATGAAAGAGAACAAAAAATGTCAGATGATGGTTATGGTACAGTTTCTCCTGATTGCTTCGTACAATTCTATTTCCTTTTTAAGAAAAGACATATCTGGCATCTATAACCCCTGCACAAGTGAACTGTTAATTGAGTCTTCATAAAAGGTATTTATTGGTGAATGAACCCTCATGAGGAATAGAACAGTTCACTCCAGCAGATCAACTCCCTCTTTTTTTTTTTTCTTTTTCTCTATATATATGAAAAAAAAACCAATCTGCACGTTATACAACATGTATTTTTGGCTAAAACTCTGTGAGGTGAGAATGCTGCTGCAATTATAGCCAGTAAAAAATAACTTGGTAAAATCGCACAGGAAGTCCTTATTCAACACTTTGCTTTGCTCTTTCCATTTCTTTGAGTAAATCTGACGTTATAAGCATAACCGACTCTCTGAGGACCTCTTAAATAATTTAAAGATGCTGAGCCTCATATTCTACAGGCAAAAGATGCTGACATTATTTTAAATTAGGTTTTTATACTGAAAATATATTGAAGTGCATTTTGGGGAAATGGAGTTTTGCTACCTGTGCTTTTTTGAGAGCTACACTGCATAGAACAACACAGTCTCTGCGGGTAGAATAATGTCCACGTGTATTTATTGTGTATTTTGAAAAACATGCTCTTCCAAAGATTTACTTGAAATATTTTTTTTTCATAATATATATGTCTGTGTCTGCATGCATGTCTTTGTTTCTTTAATGGATGTAAAGCTTCACAAAAAGCTGGCTGGCTGTAAATTGCATTTTGCGAATAATTAAAAAGATATATGGAGTAAAGTCTTAGACTGGCCCCTCTGAGGAATGCTTTGACTTCAGAGAAACCAAGACTTGGCTTTTTTTCAGGAAAATGGCTTTAGATATTCTCGCTTTAATTATGTTTGTGACCCTGTGCTTTAAGTTATTTACTGTAATCAGCTGGCCTATCTCTGCCATGTTGTTCTCAGATGTCCTTCAAATCATAATCCAAGTGAGAACATGTTAACAAGAAAAAGTCAGGTGAAAAAAATCTTTAAAATGTGGGTAACACTGAGCAGAAGAGATGGTGTTTCTGCATGGCTCATTTGTTTCATGTTTTTTGAGCTGCAGGAGAATATTGACATAATCAGGGCCTCCCTAATAAAGCTCTAGTCATTCCCCTGGAAGAAACCCACTATAAAAGTGCTGCATGTTAAAACCGGATGCATGCTTGGATTGGGCATTAGCCACTTAGCTTATTGATTGTGTCTGATAGACTGCAGACGTAATCAATAGAGCTGAGCTGAGCACCTCTGTATCTATTTAATACCATTGCCACGGCTGTGACGTCCTAGAGAAAAGAGCATGCCACAGAAGCAGCACGTCCCATTCTGTACTCCCTCCACATTTGGAGATCAGCTCAAAATACCACATCTTTTTAAATAATAATAGTAAAGTCAGCATTCCTGTATTTGCCATTTGATTTCTGGAGAATTTGGAGTCTACTTTCTCTACACTTTCAAGTTTTGTTTTGAAACTTGGATAGCTAGAAATATCTTTTCTTTCTTTGGAAAATGATTCATTTCTCCTGAACATGTCACCTGATTCCAGTAGCTTGGGCTTTTGGCAAAACATGATTAAAGGTATATTCATTAAGATAAGATGTATCAATTTATAAGGATTTCAGTTAGCAAAAATAATTTGTTTTGTGAGGAATTCTAATGGAAAAGAAGACAGGAAAAGCAAAGAAAAACATGAAGATCAACTGAAAAAAGTTAAAATGAACAGATGCGTAGCCTTTCAAAATTACATCATTACCTGTAGACATACAAATACTTCAGCAGGTCCCACAGTACAGTCATCAGCCCCCCAGAAAAGAGAACAAGTTCATCTGCCTAACCTCATCTCTATTTTAATAAATAATTAGGCCACAGGACTTCAAGAAGTGGGTTTCAGAAAATGGCACAGACTTCTCCCGTAGAGTTTATTCCCTCAACACCTCATTCTGGTACTTTGCTGGTGGTCTTGGACACCCATCCCCATGTGAGGGTCACCCTTGGAATGGGGTGTCACAAGTGGGAAGGATGAAAGAGGTTTGAGAGAGGTGGTGGGAGATACCACCTCAGGGACTTTCATGATACTGCACTCATATTTCATCCACGATTATAGTAACACATTTTGTTAAAATCTATTGCCGTTTCCTAAAGGAGATAGAAATCTCAGCACTGTAGAAGATCTCAGAGCACTTACAGTCAATGGAGCTGGCAGCTCTTGGTCTTTCAAGTGGGTTATGCCAATAAATAGAAACAGAAAACATAACATTAAATCTAAGACTGACCATTGGCAGCTTCTTCAGTTGGTTCAAGATGACACTAATGGCTGTTGTCACTTATTAGTGGATTTGTAGAGAATTACATCCATCGTAACAGTAAATATGCTGTGCATGCTGCATGCCGGCTAGACTTGGACTAAACAGATTACAGAAGCACTTGCATTGAGAGTTGCAAGCCTAGTGACCTGTAAACTACAGCTTTCTAAAGTCATCCAAAAGGGACTTCCATTCTGGTCAGAGCAGTAGAGCTGCAATAATAATGCCTTGGATGGAATTCACTTTTTTTTTTTTTTGTGGTGTATGGGTTAAAACCTTATATGTGTGTACACACATACATGCAAAAGCAGTATTACTGGAGTTAGCCATTCATCCTCAATACACCATCTGGCAAACTGGAATGAAAGCACTCAGTGCTACTTGCATAAGACCGCAGTCTTCTGATGGAGGCTACTAAATCAAGAGTTCATGCTGAAAATTTGCCTGAAAGTCTTGGAAGTCCAAACAGGGAGGGCAACAAAGAAATTATCAGACTCTTTTGTCATTTATTAAAGTCACTGTAAGAGATGGAAGTAAAATAAATGCTGTTGCCTTGGGCATGCTTTCAAGTACTCTTTTTTTTTTTTTCTGCTGCTCGGTTCATTGAGCTGGTTTGCTTTTAATGGTTCACTAAGCTTTGACTACTGCACAGATTATGGTAATCCTTTTTTTTGTAGTAGTAGTAGTAGTCATAGCAATCTCCTGAATCTGCCGTAAAGATGTATATATGTTGGTGCTTTCAAAACACAAACAGAATAATACCTAAATATCAATAAGGAAAAAAAGTTTTGTTAGCTGGAACTATTGCCCAGAGTACACTATCATAACATTAAGAAGAAGCTGTCAGTTTAGGAGGACAACGGATAACGGTTATTCTAAATTTTATCATCTGCTTTAAATGTGTAGAATTTCACATGCTTGGAGTTTCTCTTGAGATTTAGGAGCTTCACAAAATTTGGGGGTTTATCTGAGTTAGAATTGAAATTCAGAAGAAAGGCTATGTTGAAATACCTAAAATAGGTTTTCTGCTATTTTATCCTAGTGATAAAAGTAGGCCAGCAGTTGAGTGTCACTTTGTTCAAAAGTTGAGGACCTTGGTAAGTGTCAGAATGCAATGGAAAGCATCTTGTCGAGAAATCACTAGTTTCAGCACATAGTAATGGCCTCTTCAAGCACCTCTTGCCTTAGATGATAGGAAGGAGCAAGACTGACCTTGAGGTCCTTCCCAAATCTCAAATTCCATGATTTCAAGTTAGATAAGTTCAGAAAAAAAAATCTTTCACAGTACTTGTATATGAAATTATGGAGATTTTTCCCTCAAAACATTTAATTTATTTATCTGCAGAGACAACTTGTACAGCAACTGAGACAATTTTTGAGGCCTGTCCCCTCAGTACACAAGATATGTTAAATGGAAGATGAGATTCTTAAATACAATTTTAGGGTAAAAGTGGTACACGTTGCTCTTACCCGATTCATATCACAAACTGTGGCTGTAAGGTGAGATTAAAATAAGTTGAGGTAATCAGTTAGTCGTGATAGCAAGTGAGTTAATATAATATATTCTTCTATAGATCATAAATCATGGGATAAATGGCAGTTTCTCCTTTTAGCATCTTATGTCAGAAAATAATCACTTTAGGGACTGCTTAGAGATCAACAAGAAATCAAATGGTCTTCTCCAACTGCAGTTATCCTGTAACTCTTTCTGCATTTCAGGCAATCCAGCTTTTGTGGCAGGTCAGCTTCAGAGAAGATTGCATCTGCAGCAGATCAAACCATCCCTGTGGAGTGAGAGTTCAGTGGAACTGAAAAAGCAGGACAACTGGCAATGTGAAAGCTGAATTGTGTTGAGTTTGTCCTTTCTCTGGGAAAGGCAAGGAGATAGCATGGAGATGATGATGTTGGGATAACTTTGTCACTAGAAATAATAGGTATTTTTATTTCTAGATTTTGTTACTTCAGTAATGATCTCAAAACAGCAAACTGTGCTTGACACATTTTTCCTCTTATTCTCCAGTGAATCCAGGAGCCTAGGGCAAAAGTCTGGCTATGAGATAGCAAAAGATGGTCATGACCTGCTAGCTACCTCTGCATCAAGACACTTTGTAATGTTCTAAGGACTGCACTACTACATTTTTTATCATTATATTGCAGAACCCCCAAAATATCCTTGGGAAAAAGCAAAATGCAGAAGCTGCCTATTCCCTAGAATTCCCTTTTAGTTTACATGCCGTTAGCATAAGAATTTTGAAAGTGGGGTGAAAGCACAAAGACCATATATGATATCTTCATCGGCATAAGTAATGAAAGACATTCTCACAGGTCAGAAACATTAGCTATTTAAAATATAAATGCTGCATGGTTATGTTAGATTTTGGACTATCAAATATTTACCTGATTATTCCTTGTGTCTCCATCAACGTAAACAAATAACCTTCTGCTTTTATTCATTCCTCCTTCATTTGATCCTTATTTTGCACTAGATTGTTCTGAAGATTTTAATACTTTGAGTCTTTCCTGCTAACAGTCAAAAGCTGCAGACATCATGGATACTTTTTTTTTGTTGTAACAATTTAGAATTTAGAGTCCTTGCTGTACTTAACATTCTGACACATAGATATTCTCAGCTATCAAGAAAAGCTCACATTGTGCAGAGATTAGTAGAGATTTTAAATGCAAATATGGATATTACTTGAGTTCTGTTGGAGTTCTAGGTTCATATCCATTTCAGCTGTTCAAACATGTCTCTTGTGATCACATTTTTCTCATGACTTACTTAATTAAGTCTTAACCAAAAAAAACAAAAAGGCATTAAGTTCTCCCCTGATGTATTACCTGAAATTTTATGGAGATAAAGAAAAAAAAAAGGGCAATAAGGTGTTTGTAAGGTACTGTTTTGTCCCTTCTGTAGGACAGAAAGTTATCGTAAGAGATATCTTTGTTGTGCCTAACCAGGTGACCAGTATCCCAGGCTTGCTACTTGCTTGTAGCTTCCTGTTCCTATTACTTATACTTTTTGTTGATGTTGTTGCTTCTGTTTTGTGTTTTGTGTGTGAAAGGGACATTGGAAAGTGTAAGATTAATTACCTGAAGAAAGCCAAAATACACATCATTCCTTTGTGGTCAGAGACAATAGGATATTTTTAACTTTCTATATCTTTTGTAGTAGGTTTTCTCTAAAATTAGTATGACAGCTTCTGCTGTTGATTCTGGCTAACATGCTTCAAAAATCCATGCAATAATTTGGCCTGAATAATGAACAGAGTAAAGCAAAAATCATTTCTGAGAAACAGAGGGAAAATCCAAAGAATATTTATTTCACCTGTTTCAATAGTTACAGCAATCTTGTGTCTGATCATGTGGTAAAGTTGATCCTGAATATCATTCTACTGCTATTGCATCAAAATACATGTCCCACCTTAAAGAATATAATTGTCCCAGGGAAAGATAATAATGAAATTATTTTCTTATTCTCAAAATTTCAAGAATCAAGAGTAAATGGAATAAAACCTTGTCTACTTTTGATAACTACCTTTTACCTTTTTCCAGCTTGCTTCACTGCTATCTCTAGAACTCTGTCATGATGGGTTTGGATGGCATAATTGCTGCCCTTGTGCCATCTAAATCCTTTCATTTTATGAAAGAGAAACTACAAACGGGAGGTTAGATTCCCTTGTTTTGATTTTAGAGGTAAAAGCTTAAAACAGTGCAATAGGCAGCAGAAATGAGTTTTAAAGCTGCAGTGGTGTTGACACTAGATCTTCAGAGACATTCTTTAAAGATTCCCCAAAATGAAATGCATTTAGAAGTTAAACCTTTCTTCTTTGTTTCATTTTTAAGTTTAGCTTTTTTTTTAAAGATTTAGTGTTCATTAATTAAATGTTTCATGTACTGATACATTCCTTGTGCTCAAAAAGCAGAGTATTTCAATGACTGATATACCACAATCATGCAAATTTTCTTCTTTTCATATTCATAAATCCTACACCTAACATATCCAGCTTCACAGCCTCAATAACACACCTCAAGGGTGTAGAGCTGAGAAAGGAGGCAGAGTCAGCAACTACCTAACATGACTTTTTTAAAGACTTGGAGAAGTTTCAAAAATTTTAGGAGTGCAAATTATTTCTGCTAAGGGCAGAAACAAAGTTTGCAGAATCTTCTCAATTACTGACAGAAACAAATTCTTAGGCTTTTTTTTTCTCCTTTTCTTTTTGTAAAGGAGAGAAATAACAGCTTGGTCAATACTTTGAAACAGATGCCACATAGGAGAAGTAACAGAATAGAAAACCAGTGCTAAATAGAAATATGTTCCTTGCTGTTCTTTTTTCTTCTCTTTTCTTTCTTCATTTCTTATTTACAATGATTCAAATCTTTATCTTAATTAGTTTTCACACTGATTTAAATGGAATCAGAATTTTGAACACAACCTTTCAGTCTAGAGGTAAGTGGAAGAGAGCACCACTTGGTTAATATCCCTGTTCAGAGCCCACTGACGCTAATGTTCTTGTTAACTTCTGCAGGCACTGAATAAGGCCATAGACATCCAGCTCACAGACTGAAAATGTTAGTTCCATACATACTCATTGTCATTTCACACAAAACAGGCGACAAGAAGCAGAAGGCAGAACAAAAACAAAAGCAAATTAAAAAAAAAATCTATCTTTTTTTTCTAAATATAAAACAGTCTTTTTTAAAAAAATATAAAGCAGAATTTTGTTTATGTCATTAATTAATAAACCAGGTAGTTCCTAGACTCAGTTATTGCATCTACTGAGATGCAACTTCCACCAATGTCCCCTCTGAGGCAGGTCACAAAGCTGTCAATTAAGTGTGCAGTCATGCGGTGCAATGCCTGTCTTGCGGTCATGACCAGTAGACGAGATCCAAAGTCATGTCATGGCCTTGAATAAATCAATAATGTCCTCTTGCAAAGCCATCCTCTTGTACTTTTTGCATCCTTCTAGATGAGATGAGAGAATATCTGAACTTCTAGGGATATGATGCCTTGTCCTTTCATAAGGTTCACATCATGTTTATCAAAAGCTTGATAGCTCTCAAATGAAAAGCTAAGTGCTATATAGGTCCAATTTACTTTCATGTGTTTACAGCAGTGTTTTATGTGTTGAGCTTCTGTAGATGTAAAAGAGGACACAGGAAAACAGTCAGACTCTAGAAAGGCAAGGTAGCATCGTTTTGCTCATTGTTGGTGCATTATCTTCTGCACTTAGTGAACAGTTTATAAAATAGCCTTAAATTTCTAAATGTGACTGTTTCTAAACTGTCCAAAGGTGATGGTAAGGAATGCTTTCCAGATTGGAATAACGATACAAAGTATTCAGCATTTTCAAGAAATTCTGTTTCTAAGCCTTAGTGTCTTTTGATCAAATAGTCTTTCCATCTATGAGTTCATCCAAATAAAAATGTTATCAAAGTACTTTAAGTCTTATTACCAGTGTGTGATAATAGTGGTCAAGATTTTCAGTTGTAGCTTTAAACAAATGAGGGGAGACACTTGACCTATTAGCGTGTCTGTTTGGCTGCAGTAACAGTACAGACATGCTTGTATAGATTCTGTTGTCTAAGTGAGTTTGTTTAATGCTGTTTTAGGTACCTGTGCATTCTATGTAGATGATTCAAGAAAATTTTGTCAAACATCTGTCTATCTGTGTAACTCAACTGTAGATGAGAAAATAGGAATGTAACATATAGAGAACCACTGAGATGAAATCTGTGGATATTTAAGTTTTTCAAAGGTTTGCCTCTTTATATAAACAGAAAAATATAAAAATGGAGGAAAAAATATCTTCCCCCAGCAGCCCCATCTTCTTTCACCTCTCTTATCCTTCTGGATCACATATACTAATAGATCAGTCTGCTGACCACTGCTGCTATGATGATAATTTGGATTTCTAGTTAAATTTTGTCCATTTTGTGATATAAAGTAAATTTAATATACTGGTAAAAAGTGGGCAAAGTATAGACCATAGGGCTTTCCAACATTTAATCCTAAGAATCCTGTACAGTCCTCTTCCCCCCACCAACTCACATGCATACCACATAGTAGCAAGCTGTTAGGGCTCTAATTTAAAAAAAAAAAGAAATCCATTTACTCTCCTGCAAAGCAGAACAATTCTTCAAAGACATCCAGATTTTATTTTTTTAATCAGAGGTACTGAGTGATAAATTTGTTGGAGATCAAATGCATTCAGCTACATGAAAAAGATTGTGATAGAAACTTATTAAGGTATTACATGAAAAAGGTAGAGAAATATTCCCATTCAAACGGAGACCAGACGCATTATAAAATGATCTTCTTGCTCCCAGGTAGAGTGGA
>JAUBNY010000846.1:928128-975393 GCA_032275445.1 Crypturellus soui
AAGGAAAAAGTAAGAATGCATATTTTCCTCTGTGTGCGTATGTGCACACATTACACTTATGCATATTAAAATCTAATATTTATAGGTCTGGGTATCATTTTTCTGTATTAATTATAATTTCAGTCCAATTTATTGGAGATTTTTTTTTCCAAGAATCACTTTTCCGTCTTCTAAATCACTTGAGAAGATTAAAATCTATTGGTTAGGTAGGAAATGGAATACATCAGGCATTGAGTATCACAAAAATAAAAGCTAATTTCATTGCTGACTCTATCAGAGTTATATTAAGCATGTATTTGGCACCACAAAGCTGAGGATCAAGGACAAGTAGTTAAAAAAATCTACTATTATCTATTTTGATTATTTTCAATAGTTCAGTTCAATTTTAAAGACATTTGCAAGGCTGAGTGCCAGTATTTTTATAAGTGGCACAAGTTCAATATTGCGATAAAGTTCAGCAATAAAAGAGTGATTACAAACAAACAGTTTTTAATCGACTTTCACTAAAAAGTCGACACTGAAAGCAAAACAAACTCACTTTTATTTTGAATTCAGCTACTGTGTTCCACAGGGATCAAAACTCTTTAAACCATGGCATTATCCACTGTTTGCTGTAAACTACCCCTTTGCCTGCACATTTTCCCAGACACTATCTATGCATAAGTATTTGTCAGTTAATTACTCATTATTGTAATAGAAACTATGCTGTACTCTAGAAGAAATAAAGCAAATAACTGGACAACATTTTTTTTAATACTAAACTGTATTTCTTCTCCTTAATCATGCTATTTCAGATTATGATGAGAAAGAGCTTCTTTTTCTGAGGAAGAAAGTGAAGTAGCCAAGAAAACTACATATATGCTTGTGCTATTTTCCCTGTTTCCATTAAGGATTATAAATCTACTGAAGGATAGTGTTGTAAGCACTTGCCTGTACCAGAGCATGTTTATTGCTGGCTGTGTCTTTCTGTAATTCTTAGATATAGCCCTGGGTTGATATTGGCTGAAAAATAATATGAATGAGAAAAATCCTATCCTTAAAGTACAAAATAGTTCTGAATACATCCAAGATATAAGTTAAAGACATGACAGAAAACCCTTAGAATGGTGAGTAGTGCCATACCTAGAAAAAAATCTTTTATATAAAAAAAAGAAAAAAGAGAAGAATCTTTTATATCATTTTCATAAGCTCAAGAGCTTATTAAACAAAAATGTTTTCAGATTTCAGTGAGGCTGTTGAAATGGAGGCTCCATATATTCAAAAAAATCATCCATGGTGGATAAGATTCAAGTGTGCATAGTCAAATGAATCAAGTATTTCTTATTATAGGCTTTAGAGAAGTTTTCTGGTGTTTTTTGAGATAAACTCAGATAGTCATCTGTCAATGTAAAATGATCCCTTACATTTCTCTATTACTGCCATAAGAAAGAGTGAATGCTGCAGATAGTGGAGGAAAACATAAGTTGAGTAAAGATAGGTCTTGTTACTGAAGTGTCGTAACTGCCTGGTACAAAGGAAAATGAGAGGTGATAAAGAGAAAGCAGGCAAGGAGATTTTCTGACAATAACTAAGCAAGGATGCCAGCCTTAGATTCATTAAGCATATTTACTAATTGAGGCACAACCACATTAAAGGAAAATTAAGACTGTAAAGTAGGAGATGAAAAAGTTAAGAAATGCCAGAATTCAAGTGCAATGTGCACTCTCTCATTTATCCCTTGCGTGCATGCCTTAATTACATGATCACATGCTACCTTTTTTTTTCCCCAGGACCCCAGTCTCATTCAGTGCTGGTGGCTCAGTTGCCAAATCTCTAATGAATGTTTTCAAACTGAGCTTCCTCGCTCCCACCATCATGTTCTGTTTTCACTATGTGTGTATGTTTTTTCCCATGGAATTAAAATATTTGATTCTCTAGAATAAAGATTGTCTTTTTCCACATGTAGCCTTTCTTGACTAAAGTGGACTTCCAGGAGATGACAGCCTGTTTTTAACTTCAGTAAAGATATGTGATTCTCCCTTGAAAGGTTACTGTTAAAACTGTTAAAAAAAAGGCAAAAAAATCAGCCAGAATAGTTAGCATTTGGCAAATTCAGAAACATCTGCAAACCAATCATATATCAGGAGTGACAGTCTTAATTACTGGTAGCACTTCCAGCTATTTTGTAATGTTCTATTAAAAAACATGTTGCAGAAATAGATTCCTTTACAGTATGTCTGCAGACTTGTGAAACTACTTGCCAGTAGCATTATGGATGCAAGAAGTTGCAGAGAAGAGTGGACAAATACTTGGCAAATAGATCCATTGAGAGATATTAAATATTAAAATATCTCAAGACAAAAAAAAAAGGCCCACTCTACAGCAATGGTGGCTTTCCCCTGGAGACCATTCAGTCCGTCATTCATGTGCAGATGGTGAGGTGCAGCTTTTGTGTGGTGTCAGCCCCAGCCATGCTCCCATCCTCCCCAGGTTTGTTGGCCATAAGGTCCTGGGGCTGGTGGACATGACCACGTGGGTGCTGTGCCCTCGTCTACTGAGTCTCCTTGTGGAGAAAGTGACAAACATGGGCCAACTTGAAAGGTACCTCGCTACCATGTTTTCTATCTATCTGTCTTTTTTTTCTAGAGAAATAACTGGTGCTGGTCTAGATGGAATATTTGTCTGAACCAGTTCTACTATTTTTATGGTGCCAATAGCAGAGAAGGGTTTGACAGACTTTTTCCAGATAAATATTTGGTATGGTACATCCCCAGCAGCTGTTGCATAGTGAATGATGACCTGAGGGTGGAAAAAGAGGAGTAGCAAATATTCATGCAAGGACAGAAAATGCAGTGTTCCTACTGTATTCTTTCAGATTCCTACCTGTAGGTGGTATAAGAAAGCCTTTTCTAAAATTTTAAGAGCACTAGCCATCCGAATGCTGAAGTGTTTTTCCAAGGGCCTCTCCCTAAACAATTTTATCACTTTTGTTTCCATTAAATTTCAGTGCTGGACCATTTTAATCACTGCAAGCTAGGTTAAACTTGTGTTAGCATTGTAGTATCAGAAAAGCATATACATTTTATTTTTTATTTGAATAATAATTTGAATAATTTGTATTATTTGTATACATGTATACCTGTATGTGAATAATACGAATAATAGATGAAGGCATTTTAAGCATCTTACAGTGTCTCCAGACCTCTAGTTACAGGGAGGTCTTGCTGTATGCAGGGAATTTTCAGAAGAGCAGCTTGAAGACAAGCAGAACAGCAAAGAAAGCTGGAGCAGTTCATTGTATGTAGCTTGTCTGAACAAGTGCCAGTGCATAGAAACATCCATTTGTGAGCACTTGGTGCTTGTAACTATCAAAGAATTGAATTGTTCTTGGAGTGGTGGAAGCATAATTTAAGAATAATAGAATGAAACTGATAAAAGAAATATAAATTAGTCTCAGGATCATTCTAATTAGTTTCAGGACTACTCTAAGTGTGAGGTCAGGTGGACCGCAAGTCTCCCACGGGGAGACTCCCAGCATGTGAATCACTTAATACTGAACCAGCAAAGGTCCTGAATGCACTCAGTCATTCAGCATCAGCACAGAGAGAAAGACAGGGTGCTCTGTTATTCACTATGCTAATATGTGGGATTCCTTTTTACCTTACAGAAAGTTATTCATCAGAGACACCTTGAAGCTTATATAGGATCCTTGAAGCTTCCTAAGCTCCTTTAGGATATAATGACTGTGTGACTCTACTTTTGAACCAGTCTCTTTGCAAACAGGAAAACAAATTTCACCCATAGTTAAAACTCCCTCTCCTCAAATATGCTGCCCTCTTCTTACCTTTGATACTAATGTTAATAGAATTCCTGGGCTAAGCATATGCTGAATGTAACAGTTCTCCTATACTGTGACAAAATGCATGTTGAATGTGTTCCAACAAATTGCTATTCTCAAGGGTTTAGGCAAAACTCACGTACAGTCACATACGGCCTCTGTATGTGTCATTTCCAAAAGACACTTGTAGAAGTGTATGAGGAAGGATGATAATAAAATTGGTGGATTATTACTGACTTTCCTCTCTGATAGCAAAACAAAGCTCGAGTTTTCCAGGTAAGAGTTCACTTTTGCAGCTCCTGGTGCAGCTAGCCGCATATTTCAGCTGAACTCAGAAAACACTTGTCCTGGTATGTGACAAGTTAAGGAAGGTCAGGATGGGTGTGTTACCTTTGCTGCTGGTTTGTTGCAGCCCATTTGCTCCGTACTTACCAGCTCATATCTCTTTTTAGAACTTTTTTCTTTGTGCCCTCAAGTGGATGCTAATTGTTACTGCACCTGTAAACCAAAAAAAAAGTAAGAAATTTCCATAACATTTTGCAGAACAATCTTTTGAGCTGTGTACTGCTTTGTAACAGCTTTTCTGAGAAAAGACTGGATCAGTGGAAGAAATTTTAAAAGAATGAATGGTGACTCTAATAAAATTAAACGAATTCTTCAAGCTTCTTGAGACAGACTTCCAATGTCAAATTAACATTTGATTCAATATGAAGTACAGTTGGTTGGATGTCTTCTCAAAGTTTAAGTCCTTATGTTTAGCTTGGTTTCATTGTTTCTGATAAAAGGTATATTGTACCAAAGCAGAAATTATAACATAAGCATATGTTTAGTGCAGCACTTTTACAAACAGAATAAAGTATCCTGATACAGTATATTCTTGGAACAAGTAAGATATCTCACTGGGCCACGTAAGATATCTCACTACGCCACACAGACCAATGATCCATCTACTATTACATGTCCACAGGTTTCTGATGATGTATCCTGATACATCAAGCTCAGAAAGTTTCTTCAAATGTATTTTGTCAGAGATTTTTCTTTAACTATCTGTATTCTTACACTTTTTATTTAGTTTTATTCTATCTGATTTTTAAAAATAATTCAATCTTCTTTTGCCAGTCATAGTAATATTTTCATAGCAGATGAAAATAGCAAATGCAATTATAATTATGAGGGACAGTAAATAATATCTGACTGAATAATCTCAAATGTTTAGTTGAATATGTGGAATAAACGCAGCAAATTATTTTTGGTTTTCCTAGTTGAATTTATTAAATTAGTGGTAAATGATTTTTCCCCAGTGACACTAGCTTCTCTCTGTTAAAAACTTTCTTTTGAAAATAGTTAGCTTTTTCTTAAATTTTGTTCTTATTTCAGTCCATGAATTAAAAAATGCACATGTCTGATTCCTGGCTTTTACACTGTTGACAAAGAAATTTACTTTTAATTTCCATTACCCTAAATATGAAATCCAAAAAGTGTAAGATTTCTTTTTATGCCTTCTAAATAACATTTACTTTCAGATTTGGCTTTCTTCATCTACTCTGAATTATAAATTTACATGTTTCTTTCGAACACAGCATGTATATAGAGTTCATTGTTTCCAAGAACACTGCTGCAAGTAAATTCACTGCCCATGATGTTAATGGAGAGCAATGACAGAGTGGTGCTAATTTAGCCAAACAAAATATAGCAAACTCTCACCTCACTTTACTCAAATCAGCATAGCACCCTTTTGTCTGGAGTTATTTTAGACAATACTGGTATATTGTGTACAAAAGCTTGAGATATTCACAGGAATCCAATGAAAATCATAAGACTCATTAGCTAGCAGTACAATTTATCTCCAAATATATTGCAACCTTTTGTTTTAGCATATGTAAACCACTTCTCAGTGAAGTGAAAGGAAAGTTTTAACTTTACATGTCTTCTTTCTTCCGTAACATTATTTTCTTTTGTTCATAGTGTATGGCAGCTCTTCTTTCTTTCAAAAAGTACTTTCAGGTTGAAGTCTTTCTCTTGCAGATGTCAAAGGTAACAGTAAAACCAAAGTAGATCAATACCCTATGTTCTGGATGAAACAACTCCATTTTGGGGTCAGTGAGATCAATGCATTGATTTGGAAGCCTGCAATCCCACAAAAGTGGGTTCGGCAACAGCTGGTGGCACAGCGTATTAGGCCTCTGCACCTGGATCTCCTATTGATTTTTAACACACATTTCAAATTAATTAGCTAAAACTTCTCCTGTTCAGATTGAGTGATACTTGGACTATGCAGTATTTCTTATGATATTGAAACTTTTGATTAACAACCTGTGTTTTGATTAACAACTTGTGTTGTATGAATAGCCCATGGTCGTCTATGTCCCATTTTGCTTGGCTGTTGCTGGACACATGGAGGGTTGTTGTACGTGATAGGGTGTCACCCTACAGAAAGGCAGTATTTCGCTTGCAGCGTGCTCCGGATCTCATCGTGCTGCATAGTCACTTATGATTTACTACAAACAGTGCATTTCAGTTGAGGGCGCCTGCAGCCATTCCTTTCTGCAACAGCAGGATGTGTCCTGGGCTATTCCAAATCCTCAGCTTATGTGATCAGCAAAGCCCCATGCCATGTGTTCATCAGAGCCATGCCAATTTAGCCTGAACTGCAAATGGAGTCCCAAAAGTTTTGTGGTTTTGCCTTTCTAATTTGGAGATAAAACCACTCATGGATTCTACCCACAAGTTTAAGATAACTGCTGTGGGGCACATGTTCGACATCCCATTAGGCACGATTTTATGCTTTTGCAAGGATGCAGTTTAGTCAAAAAAAATCCAGGATTTGCTTTGAGAAAACAAGTTGCAATGATATATTAATATCTAGTCTGACTCCTGCTGAATCGATGAAGTATTTTAACTGTTGTTAAACTGGCTAGGTGCCAGTGCTGCATAGATAAAAAGAAGGGGACTCACAACATCCAAGCTTATACATCATCCACATGGCCAGTACTACGTTCCCTCACTTACGGCCATGGTTTGTAGGACAGTGTGATGGCTTGTCCCTTGCAACTGTGATTACCCAGAGAGTGTTTTCCCTAAAAATAGTCCTCTCCAGAGCGCAACACATCACACCGATTGAAGTTGCTGGCTGAGAAAATGAGCGTGTTCGTAGGCTACCGCTTGTCGATTTTAGCCGCTCGCGGGTAATTCTGCTAGCTTGGGTAAAGGGTTGTCAGCCCTGAGCAGACGGCCGTACACAGGCGCTGTAGAAGTTTGTTGGAGCTGTGTCTCGACGAGATGAATTCTAATGAATCCCGCCTCTACACGCCAGAGCTTAATCCCTATTCAAAAGGGATTAGTATTCAAATTTATCATAGAATCAAGAATGATTAGTGTTCTATCACATACAGTATGTCACAGAATATTCACCCGAAAGCTTGGGTCGCTGCTTGTTTGTTTCTTAATTTTGTGATTTTCGCTCCGTTAGCAGGGCAGGCTTTTCTAGTCGTTGTCATTTGCCGTTAGAAATTAATGATACAAGTGTCATGAGGAGCCGGTTAGGGAAAACTTTTGAGTCGGGCCGCTCTGTGTGACACTTCGCAGCTGTATGCTAATGAAGAGGAAAGTTTTCCCGTTCCTGGGGGAAGGTCGGTGCGGATTCTGGTTGGGTGCACTGGCTCGGGAGATGTGGGCTTCATCCTGCCTGTCTAAAGGAGTTTCTAACGGGACATTTGATCGCAAGCGCACGCTGCAGAGGAAGGCTCTAAACAGCGCCTTTGACTGAAGAAGACTTGCTGCTGTTGGTGTATGGATAGACCATAGAAATGGTCGTTTAAAGTTCCTCCCTTCATGAAACAGTACTGGCTGTTTTTTAAAAATACCCCTGTTAAGCTTGAATCTTTTGAGAGATCAGGTAGACTAGTTCAGAAAAGATTAGGAAGGGTAATGCAACTAGGTAAATGCATAGCAAACTAGTTCAAATCGACAGTGCCTGCGACTGTAAACGAAACAGTTCCTGAGGCCAGAATAACCCTTAAAATTAAATTTGCCCACAGGAATCTAATGCACTGGTAGTGTTCTGCAAGATTCAATAAGTGCATTTCAAGAATGCTTTCCTGTCCTCCTTTCCTGTCCACATAGTGGAAAGAATAGGAAAAATATTATCTCATAGCAGTAGGGGGTACTGAGCACAATTAAGAGCTGTATTTTTCTTATTTCTATCTTTAAAAGATGTCATTGTCTGACATAACACTTGTTAATAATTTCTGTGGTGGTTCCTGGTCCAAAGTACATTGCAATCAATGTACAAACTTTCTTTGACCTCAGCTGTGTGAAGGATGCAGTTCTTAAGAAGGTTAAATAACAAGGAATGTTATCAGTTCAGGGAAAAAAAAAGGAAAAGAAAAGGAGAGAAGAAGACAAAGCACTCATGTATCATATGGATTGCTTTGTTAAAAAAAAAAAAATCTCATTATGAGCTCTTAAGTAGCAGCTCTGTGTTTATTACTTGCATACATACTTATGGTAACAATAATGTGATAATAGTATCAAACGGTTGCATCTCGGATAAGTTTTCTCTTCTGCTAATATGTAGATAGAATGTCCCGGTTTCTGATCATGGAGCAGTCCAGTACATTACAGGGACACGAAACACACGCACATATTCATGTATGTTTGTGTGCTTGTGTGTATCTCTAGATATATTTATATAAACTGTGAGCAAGGGACAGTAAGAGGGGGGCTAACAGTATGAATTAATGTTTATTCACTCTCTTTTCAGCTAGATTCAATATATACAAGAAAAAAAAAAAGAGTTGCAAGGCACATCTAACTGTGTGAAAGATGAAACAAACATGTAGATGTGATGTGGCAGTAATGTGGTATTATTTTCTATTTCTGTATATGTGGTTTGGGGACTTGATGTTTTCTAATCTCAGACAAGGGGAGCATATGACTTCTTGGTGCCTTTTACTGCTTTTCAGGGATTTCTGTCATGCTGGAATTGTGTTTGTAGGAGCGGTTACCACAAGGCATTAATTGAAAGATTAAATTTTCAAATGGGTTACGTAAGCAACCTACTGGCTACGCTGAAGAACTGGGGTAGTTGGGTGAGGTGGAAGCCGTAAAAGGGATGAGGAGGTCTGACATTCTTGCTACAGCCAACCATGCCGGGTCAGCTCGGTGGTCACACAGAAGCCAAGTAAACACGAACTAGACATGTCCCATCCCCCTGCCTCTGCGGTCAGACCTTGTACTGAGTTAAATGAGAAATGTTGTACAGTGTGCTGGAGCGGGGAAGCTATTCCTTACCACCAGCAAGTGGTCATTTCATATCTCAAAGCATAGAATTGGATTACTTTATTTGCTTAGCTTTCTCAGTGCAATGTGCAGGTTGTGGAAAATGTTTTCTAAAAATCTAATGACTGATGGATATTTCAAAATAATGTTTCACTTATGGAAGAGTCCTGACAGCAAAATATTAGGGAATAAGTAGTGCCAAAGATCTAGGATGAGAGAAGACAATGAGAAAGAATTTCATAAAGATTAAGAGGATGCTGGCTCAGAATGTAGTCTTTTTTCTTCTTTTTTTTTTCTCTTTTTTTTTTTTCTAGAAATCCTGTTCTTTAGTAGCAGAGATAGCCTGAATCAAGCATTTGGAAGAAAAGAGACTAAAGCAGTGTAACTATGTAGTGACTCTCTCCACCGAAAGGCAGAATAATTCAAAAGGGCACATGGCCTGCAAGTGTTAATTACCACCTTCTTCATTAGCCCCATTGGAAACAGGCATTTTGGTTCTTCTCAGCTTATCCAGGGCTGGGGAGAAGTGAGCTTCTGCTTTAGGCGACCAGCTAGGAACTAAACCAGCAAGAAAGGAGGAGGACAGGCAGGCGCCTAGAGCAAGAGGCCACCGGGGTTGCCTGTGGTGGGATAAAGGTGAAGGAGATTTTCGGCTCATTCCTAACACCACCTTTTGGAGCACAGCTTACATGCCTGGCTAAAAGTACCGCTTGTGACCAGTAAGATCACTTAGCAGCTTGATACCCATTGCTGGAGGCTCATACCTGGCAAAATATGTTCTTAGCACCTGCTGTGCTGCTGTTTGGTGAAATAGCAGCAAAAATAACGCACTGTCCTTTGCACCCTTGGAACATCCTTGTTTGGGCTGAACCGCTCCGAGCACCTCATCTCTTCTGCTGCAGTAGTTTTCTTCCCCTTTCCAGTGCTCCTGAACACTACAACCAAATAATACATATAGGGATTTAGCTAAATCCCTTTCCTGGGTAATTATTGATGAATCGTGTCAGTTTGGAGTTATATAGCTAAAAAAAAGGGAACAAAAGAAGAAAAAGCTTATAGTGAGGTCTTTTCTGACTCTGTTTTATACCTCAAAATAAGAGAAAACTTTGTAATTGTATGTTGCATTAGTTCAGAGCAGTAAAACAGTAGCTGCTCGGAGAAAGACTGTTAAAGGCAGATAGCAGTAAATCAGCAAAGTCAAACCCACAATCCTATTTATCATCCAGTCAAAAAGTTTTACCATATCCTAATTACTGTCTTGTCTTCTCTCCTCTTGGGCCTGTGTGGTTTAAGCAGTAATCCTGTTCCTTGTTTGAGGGATACCAATTTGCCTTACAGGTGCCTCGCGTTGGTTTGCATACATTACTTAAGTCTTGGTAATATTACAGCATGTAGGCTCTGCAGCTGGCTGTGCTATTGCTAGAGCTATTATGGATTATACTGTCTCTGTCTCCTGACCAGGTATTAATAGAGTTTCCTCAGTAACCCACAAGTGATTAATGAGATGAGAAGATAAAATACTCCACCTGCTGCAGCAGCCATGAAAACTGAATTAATGAGTAGGGGAAAAAAAAAGGAAAAGAGTCTTGGGGCTCCGGTGTACTGTACAAGCCAGATCAGCTGCTTATTTGCCTCAGCTCCTAATGATGCTGTTTGCGAATGAGTTAGTGCTTCCTGAATTAGCACACTAGCATGCAGTCAGTCCAGGGAAAATTATGCATTAGTATGATAATTGCTGTATACCATAAAAAATGCTTATCTATCTTCAAGACTGTAATCTTAGGAAAAACACCTTATACTCATTACTCCATTGTGTATTATTTAAGTACAGTAAATTGCCTATAAAAGTACACAATGGAATAAATGCATTGATGAGAGTTTTAGTAGAGAATGTGCATTGTATGTAATAGGCACATGTGAGTTTCCAGCATTTTGTCTGTAATATTAGGGACAGATCTGTGTTACAGTAAGTAGTTTTCTGTAATTATTATAAGGTTGAGCTGCAAATGTGTGAGCATGTTGAAAGCATGGAAGAATATTCTTAATCTTTATTTAAAACATTATTTGATATTAATTGGTAAAAATGACATTTAAAAAATTTTTAAATTAGATCTGTTAATTTTCCATGTTCTATTTAAATTAATGTAAATCTTGTCAATCCAAATCTAAACAAGTGCTTTTTCAAACCAATAAGCAGCCCTGGGCTCTCTTTACACAGGCAAGCCTTTCAGCATACTCCGCAGAGCAATCAACTCAACCTCCTGGACAGAGCAGAAAACCAGTTCTAGAAGACAGTGATTGAAAATGCAGTCACTACTGCTGATGCTTATAGAAGTGAGGAATCTCAGTAGGTAGGTAGAAATGTAAGAATTTTTACATTTTAAAAGCTCCCATTTTAAAACTCTTTATCAACTTCATCAACTTTTTTTTTCCCCCCAGAGCCGCAGAGTTTTGAAGACATTGTTTGCAGATGATTTTTTAAACCAACGCTTGCAGTTTTCAGTGAACAGTCAGGAACTGACATCTGCAAGCGAGAGTTCTCACACTCAGCTACTGACTGCCAGCAGTCTTTCCACTCTCATTTCCATGGAAACTACTCAAGGAAAGTTTGTGGAAAGTTTGTATTTTTAATTCCTTAGCCTATATTCACCCAGCCAGCCAACACACAGAGATGGGAACTGGTCCACAGCAGCCAGCAGAGTTTAGTTAGGAGGGGTGCTTTTAGCAGTTGGGGTCTATCCCTGAAATATGACTTGAAGTTTGTTGGCTGTAGCTTCCTATTGTGATATTTTTACCCTTTTTGTTTTTGTTTATCTATAAAACTCAAAAAGTTTGTTGTGTGAGTAGCCACTTTGCTACTTAGATGCAAACTAATCAGAAAAATTAAGAGAAAAGTGTAGACCATTTGGATTTCATGTCCATTCACTTGATGCCATCCACAGGACAGCTCACGGTAAATGTTCATGTGTATTGGTGGTAGCTATTCAGTTCAGAGCTTTGCACACATCAAAAAGATAACACTACACATCTTCCGGACGCCCTGAATCTCTTCTCCTTCACTGCAATCTGTAACTGAAGTAACACAACTAAAGACATACGGCCTGAATCTGATTTTATCTCTGCCTTAATCTTATCTTATCCTTATTATATATTTTATAATCATAATGTCTAATTCTGTATCCAGATCAACTCCATTTAACAAACGTGAGTGCCAGCAGGTATTTTGGGAAACGTTGTACCATAGCATTGTATAGTCTCCTCGACACCGATGAGGCTGCCCAAGAGTAAAATTACTGCAGATTCTGGAAACCTATCTCTTATAACTCATATAACTATGTATAATTCACCTTCAAATGAATCTCTTGAATTCATTTACTCCTGTACAACACTCAACCGTGTTAGCAAATATTGACTCTCATTAAAAAAAAAAAATCAATGTTATCCAATTTCTTGAACAGTTTTCCTAACGGTGCATGGGCTCATTAGTCTATTGTTTCTAGCAGCCTTAAAATGGTCGACAGTTTCAGTAGGGGCTGGATTAATCCAGTGTTGGTGAATATAGTTAAGATGTATACTAAAAAATAGCTCCTACAAAAACACTGTGATAGGTAGTAATAAAAATTTTAGCAAATATTATTTGATTATCTTGCTGAATAATTAAAAAAAAATCGGAAATGTATTCAGGAAAAAAAAGCCAAAATTTGTATTATGAATAATTCATAATGAATAATTCATCCATTCCTGCACTATATAGAAATGTTTTTGCTAATCTGCACATACATTTATATCTTTTCTTTAAAGCTTCTGTTCCAGTGGCTCCAGGCAGTGTTCAGCAGCTGAATAAATCCAGAACCACAGCATCCTGCCCATGCAGAAATGTCGAATCTAATAAACAATGTTTGCTCCTGGCAGCCCAGGTGGTGCACTCACCATGTTAGCCCAGCCTGACCACAGACACCCAAGAGTTGCCAAAAATTCACCCTTTTCCAGTGTTCTCATAGTTCTCTCCAGTGAGAAGCCCCAGATCCAACCAGTCATACCATTTCTGAGGCTACGTACAGAAACCTTCCTTCCTTTCGATCTCTAGTTGCTTTTCTTCCTCTCTCTGGCATTTGTATTTCCTTCTGTAAGAAAAGTCGTGCTTTGTACCGCACACCTCAAAGCTCACATGTCTCTTTTAGCTGCCTTCCAACACTCACAAGCCTCCATTTGTCTTTGAGTAACAAGGTGGGCATAGTCTTTTTAAAGATAGATCTTCCACTCACTGCTAAAAAAAACCCTATAGTCAGTGCATATAGTAGCCTGGATCTTGACAATATTCCCATAGAAAAGGAAAAAGTATTCCATAGTTCCTTTATAGGTACAATTACATATTTCAGCCATTGTTATGAGGTAACTGCAACTTGAATGTCTCTTTGGGCAACAGCTGTGACCTTAAATTCTTTGAAAAATCTTGTCTTCAGACTACTTATTTTATTACTTTATTTATTACTTATTTTATTATCATGAAACTCTTAACTGCAAGCAAATAGGAAAGTCAGTGCATACACTGCACGTAGGGAATCTTTTCTAGGTAGAGAACAGTAAATAGCAGAATCCCCCAAATACGTAACTTTTACACTGCCTTTGGCACTTCAATTGTTATTTGGTGGTATGGATAATTATATTTTATCAAGCAGAAAGTTAGGTCACTTTCACTTCACTTTTCAAAAAATGTAACCTGCAATGGTATTGTTCTCTGCTGTCAGATTTCCCTTTTATGTAAGTTTATAAGTTTATTGTGATAGCATTCAAAAGGCTGTGCCTGAAAAGTTCTATAACATATGGCATATATTTAACATGGCTTGTGAATTAAAAATAACAGCCTGCCATCTGCCTTTGTGAGCAGATTTTATCAAAGTCTAAATGAAAGCTCAAAGATGTGAATGTTGTCAATTAAAATATGAAACACTCAGGTTCATGACAGGGTAAAAGTGCTCAGACTCACCTTACTTGAACTTGTTCCTAACAGCCTAGCTAGATTAGACACTGTGTTTGAGCAGTTGCTTCATATAGGAATAAAACATCATATTGATCCTCAAGGATATGTCTTGTTTTGAGAAAAAATAAACTTCACAAGCTTACTGCTCGTTGGTCTATGAGATGAATTGTTTGAAAAGGTGTTATATTAGCAATTTACACACTTCCTTCTTTCCCTGTTGAAGTTAGACCCACGAATAATTGATCATTGGTTGATTTTTTGGCTTCGAGGCTTTTTTGCTAAGAATTGGGGATTTTTTTAATATTTTGAAATGGGGTAAATGTCCAAATGAAAATTAATTTGAAAACAAAGTCATATCATTTCATTTTTAAAATGTCAAAAAGAAACATTTATATTAAAAAAATCCTCTCCCTTACTTTCACTTTTTTGGCTAAAATTATTCACTAACTTGTCAAAGGATATAATACCATCCTGACTGACAATGTCTGCCCATAACATTCCATATTCTTATGACCTTCTGATTTGATTACTGCAACTTTTTACCCCAAGTAGTTTCAGCTGCTATAGCAGGAGTTGTCAAGAGAAGATTGTTCCAGGGCTTTGTCCCCTTCACCTGCTGCTAGCTGAATCCAGAATACAGTTCAAAATCATTTTTTTCAAAATCTGTCAAAACCCAACATAACATTTTGCCTCCCCTTCCCACCCCTACTCCCGTCCCCCCTCCAAAAAAAAAGGAAAAAGAGGAAAAAAACAAAAAGGAAAAGGAAAAAAAGAGGAGAAAAAAGGGAAAAAGAATGAATGTATTATTTTACGAGTTTGCACACAGACAAGTGTGTGTGTGACACACACCTCAACTTTAGAAGCCGTATGAGCTGAACTCTGGATATTCTTTCTATGAAATGCATTTTTTCAGCTTGGCAATCCTTAACTAAACTCTTTACACAAATTTAAAATTTATCAAGCTTTTTGACAAACTGAGAAGGGAGAGAGTAAGACAGCATCCTTTGCTACTACTTCCAATATATCAGGACTTCAGATGTTTTGATAGTGCTCTGTAGGAATCTAAAACTCTCTAATGTCCCATGCATGATATGTGTTACTGGAAAGAGAAAAGAATCTGGTCAGTATTTCAATCAATCACTATATCCTTTCCTTTTGTTTAATTCCATGTCACGCAGAAAGCTGCAAATTCAAATGAAACTAAAGTTGCATATGTGGGCAGCGCAGAACTTTTGCTTGACCTGAACCTATAAGCGGAATGCTTTCAAATGGAAGGCCTGGAGAGCTTTATATGGAATCTGACTCAAATTCTGTGCTTTAAGTCTGATCTTGGAAAGTTTAGTGAAGCTACTAAGTAACTTCAGAGAATACAAAGAAATTAGATTAACAGAAAGTAATTTTAAACAATATTTTAATTCTATTTCATATATATTTTTATATGTATTTTTTATATAAAGGCTTGACATACCCTCTTGAACTTCACCAAGATCTAAAGCTGAGCAGTATGACTTACAATCAGCATATGATGCAGTCAAATATACATTAAGCAAATCAGTCTAGCTTTCATTTCCACTTAACTAGGGAAGTATTGGAGAAAATCCATTTGTATGATTTTGTTTTGTTTTGTCTTGTTTTGTTTTGGTTTTAGTTGAAGAAAAAGACAGGCCTTACAGTCTTATCCTCTGCAATATATAGAGCAAAAGGCACGACTCCAAATGTGTAATTTAAGGGAAAGATAGCTTCTTTATGAAACTGAACGAGTTCCTCTTTGTGAAGATGCATTGGCATTGTGAGATATCAAGAAACAAAAGTCTTTGAATCATTTACCATAAAACAGGAAAAAAAATGTTCTTCAAAAATGAAGTAACTCAAATTCATCCTCAAAAGAGAAAAAAAAAAGATATAAATAAATAGGAAGGTCTTATATCAGACACTTCAGAACACTCTTCAATCTCACACACTTCCATGACTGCCAAAGAGTTGTGATTCCTCCCTTAGAAACTCTTTTGGAATACATTTTGATAAATGCATTGGATGAAATGCATTAAATTTTCACAGCCTGCCAAGTTCAGTGCATCAGAGTCCTCTCAGATACAGTGAATTTGGCTGGCTGCAAACATTTAATACCTTCTCTGTAGGACAGCCTGAACTTTTAGAGTCTGACAGATCCTCTGGCCCAGACTTGTTCACTCATTTATCACCATCTTGTTCCCTTCACTGGCTAAATAAATAAACAAAAGCAGAAGGGAAAAAAAGCTGTGTGAATTTTTGTCATAGATCTGGTGAAGCTCTTGCTTTATATTCAGTGCAACAGAGGAACCAGCAATTCCAGGCAAGAGTGGTTTTGTGGTTAAAGCACAGGACTTGGAGTCAGGAGACTTGGGCTTCCTCCCTCAGTTGCCACAGATGTCACATGTGACCATGAAGATGGTTTCTGGATGTTCATACTGAGATACGGTGTTGGTTATGACTGGAGTAGAAGCAGAATCCTAACCTTGCTCCTTTTCTTCATTTTTTTCATTTGGAAAATGGGAAACATCAATGATCCACCAGAATAGACTGTGGTCCTCAAAGTGGTTCTAAAAAGCCCCTGGAAAGAACAAAAACATTTTTGATGGTTGATACCTCAACATTTAAATAAAAATCCCAGAATAACTCTACAAAACATGAATGGGTGTGAAGTTTGTGTTGGCTGGGGTATGTTCATGAGACACATGTGCTTCTGACACTCTCGTTGCAAGTGCAAGCTGTATATAGTGCATGATTATATATTATACAAAAAAAAATGTATTCTATGCAAATCCAAGATGATGCTAATTGCTTTTGATTGCTTTTGAAAAAAAATGGCAGTATATATTTCTTCTAGTGATCATTCCTAATAGTCTCTTATGCCTTTACCCAGAACATCATGGCTATTCTGTTTCTCTGTGTTACTTATTTGAATATTCTGAAAACATATGCTGAAATATAAGAAGCAGTTGTAATATATATTTCCCAGTCACTTCTGCCAGGAAAAAAAAAAAAACAGCTGTAAAATAGGCTATATTCTACTTTGAAGTTCTCTCTTTCCTATCCATATTTCTTACCATTTGCTTGGGAGCTGGGAGTATAATTTTTCTCCAACTTCATTGCAGGAGCTATAGAGAGACATTCACACATTTGCAATTTAACAAGCTCTATTAGATTTGTCACATCTTCCAGATTATATATGAAAATAAGATGCCAGTTTAAATTGTCATGTCAGCTGGAGCGATGGTTCCCACACTGGGGTCCATGGACAGAGTCGGGCTCTTAAAGGGTCTCTCTGCAGATGTTGGACCTGTATAAGGCAGGCTCACCAGTACTCCAGAGCAGTGTAGTGACAGGGCCTCGTCCATAGGAACCAAAAGTGGTGCCTTCTTTCCTTTCCCTTGAAAGAAATATAAAAACTACAGTGCCGAAGTAAGACTTAGCTGGGTGTTCAGAGTGGTTTTGTTTAGAATATTGCAACTTTTGAGGAAGTGCTGTGCCATAACAGTGGTCAGAGTAAGGTTTATTTTTTCCAAGGAACCTAGTATAAATATATATTCAAATCCTGCTGGAATTTGAATATTGTTATTAACTAGATTTAAAGAAACATTTTAAAAGTATTTATAAAGGAAATCCTAATTTATACTGTGGATGTACGGAAATGATGTATCAAATTTTAAACAAAAAATAAAACGTGACCCCAGTAGTACAGCTTTGGCAATGACGTGAAACAAAAGTTTCCACCCCTATGGTTCCTGGGAATACAGCTACCCAATAAGTGCCTTTTGTGGAATCTCAGGAAGATGATCAGACTCAGGCAATCTTGGGTAAAGAGCCATGTTTCAGATCCCAGCAGCTCTCACAGACAGTAGTGCTGGCAGCTCTTTCCCTTTTCCATGCCAAGTTCTCCTACTAAAGCAGCGCGCCATGGAGAAGAAGTGGCCTCTCAGATGGTCTCCTTTGAAACTCCCAACCTAAATCATTGATGTGAACAACAGATGGTTAAACTAGGAAACAAACATTTTCCAGTATCACACCTATTTACTCTAACAGGCAACAAGGTTTGGGGTGACCATCCATATCACTGTAAAAGTAAATGAACAATATTAAGAAAGGAAAGAGCTTGAAAAGTCATCAGTAGACAATTTTTGTTCAGAAGGTTACTGACTAATAAAAATTACACAGAAATGGAGAATCCCTGATGGTGGGCTGTCTGTATGCAAGAAATATCAGCTACCACATAGATACCACATATTCCTCTGAGACTCCAGAATTTATAATTCCAAGTACATGTTTTGTATATTTCCATACGTAACAGATTACCTGGCTAACCCTCCTCATTTTCTATTTATAGATGTCCATTCTTCTTCAGAGGTAGACATAGATATGGTCTAGAAAGATATTTGTTCCCCATTGATAAAGTTTTTTTTTTTCCCCTTAATTTCAACTAAATCCTGAAAACTGGAGAGTTACGAGTCACTGAGAACATGAAATTTTAAAATGTCTTTTAGCCAGGGAAGAGGCATAATATGTTCTTCCTAAAACAGTAAACTGTGGAGAAGGAGAAAAGAAAGGTACAGTCTGCTGCCTGCTTTGGCTTTTCTGAGCACAAAATGCTCATTTGACATGAATGCCATGTGCCATCAATGTTTTCCTCTCCCATCAGTTCTCTTTCTCTACTGGTGGCAGCAGTAATAGCCTGTCTTCTGAGTTCCACCTTTTGCTCCTTATTTGCTTTTCTCATAGCAAAAATGCTTCTGCCATCATGCCAGCCCATTGGTTTTAAGGTGGCAAAATTCAGTCTTGTTCCTAGAAGAGACAAGCCGTGACCTTGCTATGAATCTAGCATGCTTATAGGCACGGTAATCGAGTGTTTAAATACAGCAGCTAACTACAGTATATTAAAAGTAAAAAAAAATCAAAGAAAAGTTTTACAGAAATGAGGAATTTTATTGAGGAAAATTATTCATTTTGGCTCTTCCAATCTGATTTTTGTAGCAACTATTGTGTTCCTAGCAACACATTTTTTCTGTTCTTTAAATTATATTGTTTTAGTTGAAAAGACTTGCTGTCAAAAAAAAGTCACCAATTTCTAGTAATACACAATGAAAAAATGTAAGTTCATGAAAAACATAAGCCAATAAAAACCAACCTCAATATGTCTTCAAATTGCATCCTTCCAAAGCTGAGAATGGCTTCTAGTTAATGCAAGACAATTTATAGTATTATTACTTTGTCAAAACCTAATTTCTGCTTACTAATTATTGCCAGTTAGATCAGCGTGATTTCTTTTCAGCATTCATTTTACATATTTGGGGAGATGACATCAATCCTTTTTATCCTAGATGTTTCTTAATTCTATGGTTAATGGGAGCTCTTGTAGTTTCCCTGGCCTTCCCTGTGTTCTTCCCTAGAAAGCCAGGACTTGCCTCCCATCAGGAGTGCCCACTGGTGCTGCTGGTGGCCTGTGCAGCAGCTTCCAGTGCCGCGGCGAGTGGTGCAACGCCGCGATGCCTGAGGTACCGCTGCCAAGAGCTTCATAATCCAGTCCCAAGCACACAGGCCAGAGACACACAGCTTTTCAACCACAGGCAAAGAGCAGGTGCCAGCAATCCGAGAGTGCCAATAATAAAACATCTGGAGCTCAAGACTCAAGACAAACTGCTTAAAAGAGGAAGGAAAGAGGAAAAAAAGAGTAATCCCAGCAACATGACAAATCTATACTGGAAGGCAAATATCTATACTGGATGCCAAAAAGAGCCAGAGTAGCAGCAATCACACAGTCACCCTGCCAATGCAGGGTACTTTCACTTATGCCCAGTAGCTCAGGTGAGGAAGAAAAGGGAATTTTTGGTCTGTGTACGACAGCATCGCAAGGGGATTCACACTGCTCTAAAGCCTGTAGCCCTCCTGGAACAAATAGGTGGCAATTGCCAGGTCAGTTGTCAGCAACAGAAGCAAATGTTGTTGTTGTTTGTCTGGGTGAAGTGTACACTGCCATGATAATATAGTTTCTTTTAAAGGCAAATCTAAGTGCACCTAACCCTGAGGTTTACTGCTCTACACAATTTTTGCCTTTATTTCCTGTAAAAGAAAACCATCCCAACACATTATTTTTCCTTTAGATCAGGTAAAAATGCTATTTTGATCAAGAAGCCTGCTTTTTTTGGACAGGACAAGTATCTTTTCCTGAGTGGATTTAAAATATCATTCAGTTATTTGTATTAGTTTTTGCCACAATGAGTCTACAACAGTTAACTAACCAACAGAGCTAAACTGAGGGGGTTTAAGTTTAGGAAGAGTTAATGATTTCCCTTTTGACCATTTATGCCAAAAGCTAAAAGACTGGCATAAATAATTGTTGTTTTATATGTTTCTAGAGACTGGTTCAAAGACACAGAAATCAATGTGAGACTTCAGAAGGAGTTCCATAAGTCCCTTACTATATACTTCAGTCTACTCTGCTCTCATTACTCACGTGGTCTTCTAACACTGCTTCTTCTTTTCTTCATGTTACTTTGGCCTTCCTTGAGTTCCTAATTTTTATCTTGCTCAGGCAACATCTTATGCAGACTGAGACATGCCCTCATAAGCATGAGAATTTTTAGACTTGTTACTCATCTAAGCAAGTAAGTCTACCGGTAAAAGCAACAGAGATAATTCTTGCTAAGTAGCACATACAATAAGCTTAATAAAATGCAGTTTACTTTAGTAAATGCACAGCTTAACACCTGGTAGTGTATCACTGCATAAAGATAAATATAACCTATACCAATGACGATAGAGGGAAAGGAATGAGAACCAGTTAGGAAAGAAACCTAGCCAGGTCTATTTAGTAAATTCTTGATTGGATTTTTAATCAAATTTTTGATTTTGATTTTTGATTTTGATTTTTGAAGTTAATTTTTTTCTCTCTCTTTTTAGAATATTAAAAATATTCAGGGGTTCTTATTTATTTCCCATGCTAAACTATGTGTTGTATGCAGACAACAACATTCAGCAGTCCATTGCGAGCTTGTTGCACAGTTGATGTTCACTTCATCCTTTCCTGCCATTATTCTCATAATCTTGAAGGTCAAACTTCATATGCCTCAGAAAGAACTAACAGGTGTTGTTACAATATGGCCTGCACCAAATAAGATATAAGATCAACTTTCATTTAAAGTATGCCTTATTTAAAAGAAAGTGGATAAAAACGCAAATATATTGTGCTTGCTTTGAAGGATAGCAAAGCATAATATGCCTTGGAGAGCAAATCAACAAGAAGCTGTAACAAAAGGTCCTGCTGTATCCCTATAAAATTCAGCAAGAGCTAGTACGGCTCCTATCAATTCTTGCGGCTGATGAACACAGATCAATGGATTTTTTTTTACAGAAATATCTGCCATGGCTTTTGCTAATGTGACTCAATAGCAACAGTAGTGTAACCCTATGTTCTGTGATTGGTATCTGGCTTCAAGTGCCAAAAGAAATGTATATTTGATGGAACAGGCAAATACAGTATATTTCAGTCAAGTCACAATGAAGGATTTATTTATTACATAAATAGTGTCACTGGTCACTGATGGTCAGAAAAAATGCATGCATGACACTGGAGGCCTTTAAATTTGTTTTGCTGTGCTAGAGATCTCCTGAGGTGAGGAGGTTATGCCCTGGTTCCTTCTGCTTCAAAGGATGAAATGAAAGAGGTCTGGTTTGGCGATTGTTGGAATATCTTGCTGTTGTAAGAAAGTGAAATTTTGATATTTGTCAAGCAAAAGTTGAAGGTAGGCGCCCTTGAAACAAGCACCTAAACAAACCTGGTACAACTCCATGACATCAGGAAAGTAATGAGAAGATCTTGACAGGAGGGCAGCAACCTTAGTACTTTCTCCTAACAGACTGATTCTCAGGACTAATGTATAAAACGGGATGCACACTATCCAGACAGACTGAGCAGCTGCCACGCTCTTTGAATGTCTTGCTGATAACCAGTTCATTAAGTAGCATTGGATTTGACTTAAAAGGGAACCATTTGCGCTTAACTCTGTAACTGCAGCCAGTGGCACAAAGAAGTTATAAAATGACTAAAGTGGGTCTGTAGGAAAACTTTCAGTAAAAGCTTTTAAGTGGAAACTTACACCTAGCCTGAAGAAATCCTTACTATAAAGATGGAATATGCATAGATTTATTAAGAGAAACTCTTCCCTCCATCCCCACTGTCAGTGTACATCCTTCCTTGTTAGCATATCAACGTTAGAAGAGCAAATGAGCAAGTATACAATATTCATCTGAAACTAAGTGAGAAATTTAGGTAACAAAATGCAATTATCCAAATAGGAATTTATCCCAAGTGCTTAAATTAATGACTTTGTGTTACAGAATATGAATGGGATTTTTATGCTGTTAGATCTTGAGTTTTACACCTCATCTAAAGTAAAAAAGACCAGTTGATCTACGGTCGATGTAAAGAGTACCTCCGCTGCTGTCAAGCAGGGCACTTTTCTTGAAGAGTATGATCTTGAATAATCTTGAATCATAATAATGAAGAGTACAATAAGAGTTTACTCTGTAAACATAGCCCATGAGCTTTTGAGACAGGAAAGACATTTAAAAACAGTCCACTACACATGCATTATCCAAGTTTCTGGCCCAGTATAATAAGAAAAAAAAAATTCTGAGGATCAGGAGAAATTAAACAGAAGTATCTGCTGGGAAAGAATTGAAGGTATCTGACAGGAAGGATTGGCTGCCTAGGATCAAGGAGTGAGCAGAAAAAGGACCTCACTTGTACTTGTAGGTTCTGTTTATCTTGGAGACTCTCCCATACAAAGGAAGACATCTTGCACAACAACTAGGTCATAGGCTTAGTTCATGAAAAGTGTCTATTTCCTTTATGTATCCAGCTCCGAGACTTCTATTTGAAGATGAGAGATCCATCAAGTCACCTATATAAATACTACCCCTTCACTCCCCAAGCATATCTGCTTTCAGGCAGGTGGCCTACAGACTTTCTCTTGTCATTCTAAAGACACATCCAGAATTTGATGGAATTCGATCCTATTTTTCTTCTGTTTTTTTTTTTTTTTAGGTTGGAAAAAAAAGAAAATTTGGAACTTTTAAAAGCAGCAAAGGCTCAACCATACCATGTAATGGCTGCCTTTATTTCATTCAGTGCCATTTGAGTGAGAAGCCTAGCTTCCTCCACCATCTTTTTCTTTTGAAAGTCAGTGTCACATTTAAATGAGGAGTAATTCTGATTTGCTTAGTCTTCTGAGAGCTGGTTAGATCATCATCCATGAGACATAGTTGTAAGTAATGGAAACATTAGTTTGAAGAGATGCCCCCCGCAGTGCCAGTATTTCTGAGCCTGGGTGGGTGATTGCTTCACAAACCACATTTCCAGATTCTTTTCGAAGCTCTGAAGCAAAGATTTGTTCTTCACTCCCCAGTGTGTTCATGGGCTGCTGGATATTCTGTTTTTAACTAGTGTTTTTGCTTTGGAAATTTGAATTCTGATTTTACATACATGCAAGTGAAAGCAATTTTAGGAAGAATAGCAATAGACTTTTAGTATCAGTACTGACAGTACATGAGCCTTCATCCTCCTTGGTTTCTTATGACTAAAGATGCGCAGATCTCAACAACAAAAATAATGGGGGATGGAGTTGCCCAAGACAATCTCTGTATCTTGAATAAATAAATAAACAAAAAAAAATCCTTAAAAAAAATAATTTGTTGTATATCTCCAGAGTATTTTTGTTGGCAATGGGAAGTGTAACAGCAAAAATAATAGACACTGAAATGACAGCCTGTCTGTTTTGGATCTTTTTATTTGGATCCAGTGCAGGTCCCTGTTTTCTTGCTTGTACTCCAAAAGATGCATAAAACAAACATTAATCTCAATGTGAGAAGCATAAATGACAATTGGTGGTCAGAAAATGATTATCATTTCCTCTCTTTTCTTTTTCACTGAAATTCTTTCTACAAGGTGAAAAATCTCCTTTAGGGCTTTTCTGCATTTCTTTTTGATGGAAATTCTAAGAAGTAATTTTTCTGTCAAAATTAGTTGTGTCACATGTGTTCTTGTTCCTTGTCATTTCCCTGAGCAATTCTCTGATCCCTTGTTTGCCTAATGCAGACACCTTCACAATGTCAATGCTGACAGTGTTCAGGACCCTAAGCAATTTTTTGATTTTGTGACAACAATTTGTTGATGCTGTGACAATATAATCCCTACTATAGAGACTGATAGTACCTTTATAATAATATCACAAAATTTATAGCGATATGTGTTTGGTCTCTTGTATACTGTGACAAGTCTCTGAAGGAAAATGCAGCTATTTTTCTTGCCCTGTGTTGTTAGTATGTGGTTCTGGATGTGCAGCTTGCTGAAGACATTTATCACGCTTTTTTACTTTTATCAGTGGCTAGATTACCTATATTGAAGTATACCTTTTCAAGCACTTGTGTTTCCATATACCCAAAAATGCAGAGAGTTAGGTCAAATATAGCAAATCTGATGCAGCAATGTGATGAATACTTACAAAGGAATACTTAAAAAGAAATACAAAGAAGCTTAAGCTCTGTTCTGCTGCTATAGCACTGGTGACACATATAATGAGTTCATCAAAGAGAAAAGACTTTTACTGGAGTCAAGAAATGCAGAGAGTGATTCAATTACTTACAGAGAGTAGGGATGATAGTTCAAGCCCATCTGTGTTTCTAATAATGCAAACCCATTTAAATAGTTGGGAGCTACAGGCAAGACTGTGGGATAATGCCGTCTGGCTCCAGTCATGGTAGTACTTGACCATTTCCATCAAAAACACATGGAGTCCCATAGTGACCCAAGGAAAGAGAACTGGTGAATCTTTGTTCATTTGTGGTGCTTAGAACTCTAACTTTCATATATCTGTTGAATGCACATCTACACTCGTTTAGGAAATGCGGAGTTTAAAGACTCTTGCTGCTTAAGCAGCTGCAATTAGCTCTTTTTTCTCTCTTATTTTGGTTACAGAAGACATCCACTGTATAGAAATGAAACTCAACAGCCAGTCTTTTCAGATGAAGCAAAAGTCCTATTCCTTTAAACTGAGACCATGTGATTTATTTGTTTGCGTGTCAGCAACTTATTTCCTTATTAAGAAATGTATCGGTTAATACCAAACCTTCAAGCAAATCATGATCTCTGTATTCTGTAACTGGATCTTATTTACAAAAGCACAAGATAATACAAAGCTTTGGCTAAAGTATTCTCTGTATTACTTAGAAAGTGGAAAACAACTTGTCTCTCCCTTCCCTCCCCATGTATTATGTATTACATAATACATATAACAAAGGAAAGAACCTGAATTTTAAATCTTAAATATTGAATATAATTGAGCATCATGAAATGAGAAATGTCAAATAATTTGAAAAAACACAAACATAATTCATGCTGCTGCATGATTAAATCAGAATAAATAGTCTGCTGTTCTTACTGTTGCACAGTGCTGAGGCACAGCCATTTGCTGGTCTATTCTAGGTGAGTGTATAACACTAGCAAATCAGAATATTTTAGATCTTTTTAGAACATTTTCAGTAATGTTGAGACCTCATCCATGCAAATATGGCAGACATTTATAATATCTAATCAGGGAGTCATTAATAAAGAAGTGGAGTTTTTTTTTGAAAGAGTTGTACCAGTTGCTGCCAACTCTGGCAGCAAAAGGTTAGTGCATGAAAGGGAATTTCACGTAGACTGTCTTTCATCTGGAGAGTTTTAATCTCCTTGATCTAAACTCTCATGAAGAAGATGAGATCGTACAGGGCATTTCATAGTAGGAGATTAACCTAGGTGCTCCCAGTCTGCTTCTCAGAGAAAGGACTTCCATTTGCAACATCCCCAGGGAATACCACAGTAAATATTTTCCGCTGACTTTTTCCTTTTTTTTTTTTCCCTCTCCTTGAGCAATGTGCTAAGTCAATATTTAACCATGAATCAAGTGTTTGGGGAAGCTACCAGCACAATATATCACAAAGTCTGTTAGAAACTTGTGGGATTTATTGTAACTGTTGCAGCACAAATTCAGAGCTACTCGCTGAATTTGGCACATAAGCATGTGGTTATTTTCTAATCTTAGACTGTATATCCAGCAAGAGAAAAGCTGCTCCTAATCTTTATTGATCAAAAAAGGCATAACATTGTGCCTGAATACACATGCGTAGTTTGAAAATCTAGTCATGTCAAGAGAAATGCCTAACAAAAGTAAAAAATAATAATAAATTAATTAATTAATTTAATTTAATTTAATTAAACAAATATCACCTGGATAAAAATTTTGAATGTGAATATGAAATACTGCCATTTTACTAGACTGACTTAAAATTTTTATATCTACATATATTCACCACTAGCTACTAGAATGTACCAAATGATTGTCTTTCAGCACTGTGTTGTAAGATCCATATCCTATTTCAGTTTACATGATTATATGGGTGATTATTCCCATCCCTAACCATGAAGTTTCAGGGGCCACAGATGAAACACAAACTGAGTTATGTTATTGACTATTGGATGTCAAAAGGTGTAAGCCACTCCATATCCATGAGTTTGAGCTTTATTTTTCTCGTGTCAAAGTCCCTTTCCCACATATGAGCTCAGATTTTTTGAAAGAAGCATTTTTCTTATTGTTACTTTAGCTACATATATTTTCTTGTACTCAGACATTAAGAAGGTAGTCAAAGAAGGCTACTATGTGCAACAGGGTATTTCATGAAAACTAACATTTTAAAGACTATGGATTTATAGCATGACAAGATCAGAAGATGCTAAATACACATCTCCTGCTCTTTCCTTTTACAAACATTTATGACTTGTTCTTCATCAGGAGAGAGAAAACAGGTTTGAAGTTCAAGCAGAGAGTTCAAGCAGAGATTTTTTCACTATTTTCATAAGAAAAACTTTAATCAAGTGACCTGAGCTACATGACAAAATAGATTTGAGGGAATCATACACAGAACTGCAGTGATGTTTTTATTTCTTTAGCCATGCATAGAGGCAAGGGCATTCAATGGTATATTTAGACTTTATGAGAGGCTACCTTTTTGCCCTAAAAAGCTGCAGAATTCCCTCTGAAGATATTTCATTTTGAATCAGTAGCAAAAATGTCACCTTGTAGAATATATCTAACATTTTTTCCTGAATTCCTGGTTGGCTATTAACAATTAAAAACACATTCCCCCAGTAAAAGAACAAAAAGTGTGAAAAATGCCAAGATCTAGGTACTGGAGTCAAAAAGAGAAGGTTGTGGAAATGAGTGAAACCTCAAAACTTAGGATTTTTTCAGTTCCATCACTCTTATGGATCAAGTAATTACAGTAGTTCTGTATTTTTATGAGTTATTAGAAATATATCCCAGGAATGAGGGTATTTCTTCTGAGACTTTTGGCATTTTCTGTGAAATTCCTGAGAAGGAAACTAAAATAAATAATTACAAAGGAGGTATGTCGTAAGGTTTGTCTTTCATCTAATGGCTTATTACACCGATTTTAGTAGTACTAATGGATTGGCAGTACTTGTGCTGTCTTTGATGTTTGTGAAGCAGTGCAAGCCTTTACGGCATATTAGGTCAAGGGGCATCACCAAGGTGTGGAAAAACATGAATTATTGACATTATCCTACACTGTTAGACCTGATGACAACTTGTTAAGACCTAAAAGCATGTAAATGTCAAACAGTGAGCTTTAGACACAAACAGTCAAGAACCTAACTTAAAAAGTCAGTTCTCATCTCATTGACATTTGGAATTATGTCAGGGTAAAATCAATGGAGTGATTCGGGTTTATGCTGTGAAAGTAAGAAGAGAAGCAGGTCATGTAATTTTTATGCCTTTTCTTAACCTGGATAAGGAAAAATGTGTTCACTACTTGTCAGTTTTTCTGTATATCTGCACATTTGGGGACAATTCTGGATTTAATGTTCTTTTGATGAGCATGGTTATATCTTGTGTATGGAGTGATGCCTAGAGGCCTGCATACAAATGTGTGTTACACATGTCTGAAGGTCACATGCAAAGCTGAGGATACGCTAGTTTTGCTTTGTTGAAGGTAGCACAACTATCCTTTTCTACCTGCCAAGTATCTCTATTCCCCTTTCCTCAAAAGAGGAAAATATGAAATTCTTAAAAAAAATCATTCAGAAACTCACTACTTAAAAGTAAATGAATTTATAATTAAGAATATATAACATTAAGGATATATATACATTGCTGTATAATAAACAAAGTTCTTATTGTGTACAAAAAAAATGAGTATTCGATCTAAACAGTTTAAATTTCCAACCCATGCTTTCATGTCTTTAAAGTTTTATTTCAGTTATCTTGATTGTGGAATATAACTATTCTTCTTTAATGGGAACTGTTGTTTGGGAATTACAGTAATTAACATCTTTACCAACTGACAGTATGACTCGTTGCAAATACATTTATCATTGCTATTTCATGAAAGTAATATTGCATCCTTAACATAATAAGAAAAGTACAGAGCAATATTTGTCTTAAATTTGTGTCTGTGTGACTGCGTTTAAGATTGATCAATACACACCATTGATGTGACTGTATTTCAACTTTATGTTCCCATTCCAGAAGGAATTTTTGTTAAGTTTCTGGTTTATTAGAATGTTGTTCAGAGACCAGAATACACATGGGATTTCTGTTTATGATGATACATTGAAATATGATGGAGCCAAGTAATTCAAATCTTGCTCCAAAATTGGTTAAAAAAACACCCAGAAAGGGTAGATGGATATTGCCTCCCAAAGATTATTATATTATACCTTACTGAAGTGCTTTTCAAAGTGAAATAACATCATGTAGAGACTTGGAATCACTGCAGTTAACTCCAAAAATTCTTAGAAAATACTTCTCATATATGAGTGCAACCTTAATTATCTAGATTTATCTCCTCAAATTAACTGTGGGTTTCTTCTTTAAGAACACTCTTTAGATTCTTTGAAATTGAACATATATCCTCCTTTGAAATTATATATGCATAATGAAAATGTAAAGTTAAAAGAAAGTAAAAAATTTAAAGGAGTGAAAAACAAAAAGGCTTTGTGGAATAACATGCAGTAAATGGGAAGCTGTAAAATTCTACTTGGAGAAAGAAGAACACATTTTTTACTAGCAGCCTAAAATGATGAGAAGACTAGCAAGAAACTAATGCTTAAAATGAATAATCGCATCTACAGGTGTTTTAAATATAGAGAATATAGCAGTATTCAAATAATTCAATAGCAAATACTTGCTTTGTTCTTTGCTTTCATGTTAGAAAGCAAAGGCGGCAACAGGTTCAAGAAGGTCGACTATGTAAGTTACATAAATAAGGTCTTTGAATGTCAGACCAGAAAAAAATCTATCAATTAAATCAATACAGAAGATTGGAAAAAAAATATGAAATCAAAAGTGAATTTTAAAAAACATTTAAATAAGCACTGAACATGGTATAATCCTTTAATTTGAACTTTCTTGGAAAAAAATGCACTTTCTCCATTCAAAAATCATAAATCTTTCAATCAAAAATCGTCTTCTGTGGAACAATTGTTCTTATGCTTTACATAACAAGCATTAAGAATTTTCTGTGTATGTTCAGCATGCTGTGGTAAATGTAAAAAAGTCCCTTTCAGGGTTCACAGCACAAAACAATTTGTGTAAAAATGCATTTCTAAAATGTAGAGAAAGTATTTTGAATCATAGAATCACAGGATGGTTGAGGTTGGAAGGGACCTCTAGGGATCATCCAGTACAACCCCCCTGCTCCAGCAGGGACACCCAGAGCACGTGGCACAGGGCGGCATCCAGGCAGTTGGGAAGATCTCCAGAGAAGGAGACTCCACAAGGAGTCTCTCTGGGCAGCCTGTGCCAGGGCTGTCACCCTCACAGGAAACAAGTTCTTCCTCACATGGAGACAGAACTTCCTGTGTTCCAACTTGTAGCTATTCTGCTTGTCCTGTGACTGGCCACTGGTAGGGAATTTGGGCCGCATCCTCTCTACACTCGCCCCTCAGGTACTTACACATATTGATCAGATCCCCTCTCAATCTTCGCTTCAACAGGCCCAGCTCATTTAGCCTATCCTCATAAGATGGCTGCTCCAGTTGCTTAATCATCTTTGTTGCTCCACGCTGGACCCTCTCCAGAAGCTCCACGTCCCTCTTGTCCTGGGGAGCCCAGAACTGCCCCCAACACTCCAGGTGCGGCCTCACCAGAGCTGAGCAGAGGGGCAGGATCCCCTCCCTCCACCTGCTGGCAACACTCCTCCTCATGCAGCCAGGATCCCACTGGCCTTCTTGGCCCCGAGGGCACATTGCTGCCTCATGGGTAACCTGTTGGCAACCAGGACTCCCAAATCCCTCTCCATGGAGCTACTTTCCACCAGGTCAACCCCTAACCTGTCCTGGTGCCTGGGGTTATTCCTCCCCCGGGAAGGACCCTGCACTTGTCCTTGTTGAACCTCATGAGGTTCCTCTCTGCCCAACTCTCCATCCTGTCCAGGTCCCTCTCAATGGCAGCACAGCCCTCGGGAGTGTCGCCCACTCCTCCCAGTTTGGTGTCACCTGCAAACTTGCTGAGGGGGCACTCTGTGGCCTCGTCCAGGTCACTGATGAACAAATTGAACCGAACTGGGCCCAGTACCGACCCTTGTGGGACCACACTGACCACAGGCCTCTAACTAGACTCGCCCCCCTTTATTATGACCCTCTGAGCTCTGCTATTCAGCCATTCTCAATCCACCTCACTCTCCACTCATCTAACCCACTGCTCCGGTTCTGGAGCTTTCCCATGAGAGACTGTGTGGAAAGCCTTGATGAAGTCAAGGCAGACAACATCCACAACTGTCCATCCACATTGTCCATCCAGCCAGTCGTCCCATTGTAGAAGACTGTCAGGTTCATCAGACACAACTTTGCCTTGGTGAATCCATGGTAACTACTCCTGATCACCTTCTTTTCCTTAACACACATAGAGATGGTCTCTAGGATGAGCTCTATCACCTTTCCAGGGACAGAGGTGAGGCTGACCGGTCTGTAGTTTCCTGGCTCTTCCCTCTTGCCCTTTTTGAAGACTGGAGTGATGCTGTTTTTTTCCAGTCCTCCAGCACCTCCCCCACTCTCCACGACCTCTCAAAGATGATGAAGAGCAGCTGAGCAATAACCTCCACCAGTTCCCTCAGCACTCTTTGGTGCATCCCAGCTGGGCCCATAGATTTTTCAATTTGCCTAAATAGTCCATAACCCTAACCCTTCCTCTTTCCTGACTCTCTCTCTTGCCTCTTGGCTCTTTAGTTCATTAGCACTAACCTTAGCAGTAAAGACAGAAGCATTCTCTGCAGTCTCTGCTGCCAAGGCACCTTCTCCATTCAGCAGTGGACTAACATTTTTCCCTAGTCTTCCTCCTGCTACTGATGTATTTACAGAAGCACTTTCTGTTGTCTCTCATACATATATGTGCTCTTTTTCTCATTAAGTTTACCCAACAACTCCTTTCCCATCCATACAGGTCTCCTGCCCCCTTACTCAACTTCTTTCTTGTAGGAACGCACCCATCCTGAGCTTGGAGAAAGTGGTTTTATATAAGCCAACTCTCCAGAACCCCTTTCTAGGACCCTGGCCCAGGGGATTCCTCTAAGGAGCTCCTTGAAGAGGTCAAATTTTGCTCTCTTAAAGTTCAAAGTTGCAATCCTTCTTGCCCAGCTTCCTCCACAGAGGAGCATGAATTCCAACATCTATCTCATGGTCACTGAAGCCAAGACTGCTGCCAACCTTCACATCTCCAACTAGATAATCTCTGTTTGTTAGTATCAGCTCTAACAAAAAGAAAAATGGAACGCTTCACGAATTTGCATGTCAGGTTGTAAATGTTGCCTAATAGGTAGTGGTAACAGCTATAATCACTGATTTTGTTGTATAGAAAAAGAAGATCATAGAGAATAAAATTATTTTATGGTAGGATATAAGCACTGAAAGAGAATACACTGAAGGTTTCCTTGCTTATCAGTGGAACAGTGGAACAGTATCAGTGGAACAAAATGAGTCATAAACTACACAAGATGATAAAAAATACTGAGAAAAAAATAAACAACAGAGTCTGGAGTCTATTGCAAATATGAATAGTGACTATAACATTAGCTGTCAGACGGCCTTAAGGTCTTGAACTTCACTAAGTTTCATTGTGGTCATCTTTGTTTGCGTCAGAAATGCATCCTTCTGCTTTTAAATCTTTTTCAGCTAAACTTGTGCCTTGCAGGTCTTGAAGAAACCACACTTATCTTCCTGAGATCCCCATTTCTAACTCCCCCTGCTTTACCTGAAAAAAACAGTGAACTTGGTTCTCTGGTGCTCTTTGCAGGTAGAGGTTACAATATCAACAGCAAACTGTTATCATGTTGGTTATGAGTTGTCCTTGTCTGTGTTGGTGAGAACTTAGATGGAGTAGCTTTAAGATTAGCTGAAGGTGGATGATTTTCTCCTGGATTATTCTATGCACGTAGTTTCTTGGTTTGGTCTTGAGGGAGATGCAGGATGAAGTCAGCCACAATCAGCACATACAGGTCTTCCAGCTTCTGCCTGGAAAGCAATGAATTTCAGATCTGTTTTCCAGGGGCTCACAAGATTTGAGTTAGCTTTCTTCTTTCCCACGTTATGTATTTCAACCACTGTCAGGCCCAGAGTTAAAATGGTCAAGCCAACTGAAAATCAACTGTGTGGGAATCCTTTCTCTGTCTGGCTTAATTTTACATTGTGATTGAAATTAATGCAATTTAGCTTTATTCGTAGCACATATCAGTAGCATTAGGGGAATGAATTTAGCATCAGAGCTGGGAAACTGGTTTTTACTTTGAACTAATAGTTCTGCTCTTGCAAGATAGATTGAGGAAGAATTCTTTAAAGTAGAACAATGCACTTTTGATGGCTGGTATAAAAAGATTTTCTGAAGCCTGTGGAGAATGCTGACTTAAACCAGTCTTAGGACACATACTTCAGTGTTTCTAATCCTTTGTTCCTGTATAGTTTCAGATGAGAATGTTTTCATTTGTTGTAGCATGCAATTTTTTAGTATGTATGGCTGATTTTTTTAATTGTTTTGTTTTCTTAGTATATCTGCTTCTTCACTGAGCAGTGGTGGTGAGAGCCATTAAAACTTGCATCAAGTTATTGTTCCCAGTTAATATATCAGCTCTATCTGTTCTTTCAGATTTATGTACTTTCACTTCCTACTTGTTGCTTTTTCTTTGTGACATCAGAATATTGCTTTATGTGATCCTTGGTGCAAGGGCTGAACACAGCTCTAGTTCCGTAGATATTATTTAGCTGCAAAATTTTGTGCCACTGTTTAAAGACAGTGCATCCAGATTTCCAACAGTGTAAAATCTGAGTAGTAAGAACTGAGCAGGTCTTTAATTCTATAGGGCGTAATCTCAACAAACTATAGGGCTCAATCCCAACAAACAAGTCTGGCAAACAAGGAGCTTATATAAACATGACTCATTTTTACCAGGAAGATCAAAAGAATGTAGTTGTATGGAAGGATCCTATTTATTTTGACTACTGCTAATGTCATATTAACTACTGTTGTATTCTGCTTTAACAGTTTTTACTATGTTAATGATTTCTATCATGAAGTTAGTTCAAATTGTCTGGATACAGGAGAGAAACATGTATAGCAAAAATATATATGCAAAATCACAAAAAAAGATATTGTATTCTCATTCTGAGTATTTGTCTAATCAAGGACAGATTTTTTTTTCCAAAACTGCTTGCTTTGACAAAGATTAGAGAAATTTTTACAAGCAAAAAAAAAATGCTGAAATTTTATGAAATATAGATAGAAAAGGACAGATGAAGTTCTTGACATGTGATCATCACGCATATATCACACTATGTATATAGCAAGGTGATATACAAAATACACAAACCTATAGGTATACCATAACATTTTCAGTAGACTAAAGACTGGGAGGATTAAAGACTGGACTCCAAACAGCTATCAAATAATTAATAAAACAGCAATGCAGTTCATGATATTTTTAGGAAAAAAAAAGGGATACTTTTCTGCAGATATTGGAAAACAATTTATTTTCACATTTTTAGCATTTCTAACTTGCATGCAGCTAAAAACTCGCATACAGCTAAAAATACACTTCATACACTTAATAAAAAGTGTATGAAAACAGGAAAAGCTGTTTTTTCCTCTTCAAAGGTTATTCAAAATAATATTTCAGTATTAATAGGAGATAGATCAATTCTCTGTTTCCATCTTGCAGGACTACCATGCACTCATATTGGCTTTCCACATTTAATTATATAGATTTCTCAATCCGTTTGCTAATAGCTGTTGAAACATAATGCTGAGAGGAAGGTTCCAAGAGGAAATCTTGCCTGCTAGTTAATCAGTCAAGTTAAACTCAGGAAGTTTGTAGATAGAACTTTAGTTCATGGCAGTGAAGACAAAAGGTATGGAGTGTATTTGGAAAGAATATCCATTGTGGGTACCAATTTCAGTGCTTATTGAATTTGCGGGATTTTCAAAATAAATTGCAACTCACTGTTTTTATTATTAATGGCAATAATAGTTAATTTCAATTGGAAGTTATGGAAGGAAGTGAAGGCATGTGTTTTCAAAATATGAGGCATGCTTGAAATTTTATTCTTTAACAGCAACCTAATGATTTAAAATAGTTTCTTTCTGGGAAAAAAAAATCAACTTTACAGATATTTGTGGATTGGTCCTGTTGTCAGCTGATAACAAAAAAAGATTAGAGTTTCAATTCAGATGCAGAGATAGAAGTTTCCTTATCTCTTTTTATGTTAGATCATGTATTATTTCCTTCTCTGACTTTTTTCATTTGTCTAGTGATTCTATAGTAGGAAACGGTAAGAGGTACAGAGAAGGGAATTATGTGCCATTGCATCTTCCTATGCCTCTGGCTACAGCCCTGATCTGCCTGTATTCACACATTATTAATGATTCCTATCTGAATCTATTCCAGTAGCACCCAAAATGAGTTAGATATTACAGGAACACAGGAGAAAGGCACTATTCCCATCCTGGATATTTTTAAAAAATCATCATTGTCAAGTTCATGATAGCCTCATCAGTTAAATGTCAACTCCTGTGACCATACGGCTGTTTGGGTTAAATGTACATTTTTTTAATTGGTCTTTGGACATTTGCTATGCAATTTCTTTCTGTAATGTAGAAATGCTCATAAGGATAATACTTCTGAAGTTATCAAAGAAAGTCAAAAAGGTCACATCAAATTTTCCTTTAAACTGAAGAAACTGCTCTGTTTTCATAGAGTAAAGGTATATTTCCTAGGACAGCATGAAATGAGTAGTGAAGAAACAGGGTGGTATGTTTTCTTCAATGAAAAAGAAAAATCTTTCATGAGAGATTATAAAAGCCATATTATGAATCTTCAAATTCAAAGTAATCTCTCCTTCATTATAGTCAGGAGAAAAAAAATAAAACCATGAAAAACTGCCTTTTCAAAACTTTTTTTTTTCTCTTAGTGTTATATGTTTATTCTTCTCTATATTTTTAAAGTTAGCAAATTTCAAGGTAAACTTAATTCCAGTTAGCCTTCTATACTATTTTCCAAATAATTTCCCTCAAAGTTTAATTCTTATTCTTTGTTCATGCTGAGGAGTGGTTAAGTATTAGAGTCTGCTGTTCTAAGAGGCTATATTTGTATCTCAAGCTGAATCAGCAGCTGGAAAGCAGAACCAATTGTATGAAACTATATATTCTAGTGTCCTAATTTCATCCATTTTAGCCACTTCTGAGAACTAACCGACAAGTACCTTAAATTTATAAAGCAACAGAAAGAGCATGCAGTTTTTGTTCAGCGTTACCTAATAGAGATAAAGCAGTGCTTATGGTATGATAGACATTATATGCAATAAATACTGCTCATTTTACAAGATTTATATGTGGCTTATTTACTTATTTATTTATTTTTAATGATTTATCTGTAGGTTATCTTTGTCTTGCCTTCCAAATGCATTTGAGTGTAAATTAAGTTTCTCAGAGGGAGGCAGCTGTTTCTTTCAGATATTCTTGCATTTTGGGGGAAGAGAATCAATGAGCCAGCTGCAACTGATGTCACCCCAGCAATGCACGGCTGCAGCACTCCTGGGTAGCCTGCCTGACTTCATGCGCGATCAGAACGTCCCATCTTTGCATCAGAGCAAGCTCTGCCTTTCATCAAGCCAAAAAAATCTAGCAACAGAAGAAGCTTAACTTTTTGGCTAGGAATAAGCATGTCAGGATGCGGAGGACTTACTGTTTGTTTAATCTCTCAGCAGAAGGTCCTCCTTTAATTTTGTGGCTAATTAGTTTAGATGAGGGAAGGAGAGGAAGAGAAACATGATGCCTGTGGCATGCTGTCTCAGCTACCCAGTGGCTATATCCCCTTTGAATTGCAGTCTTGAGTACATGTGATCACTATAATTCCCTGGAAAACTACTATGGCCATGGAGTTCTTGCTTGGTTGCTAATAAATAGGTGTTAGGCCGTGACGTTTGACAAGCTGTAAAGCCAGGTGAGAACATTTCTATCACAACAGGATAGCTCCAGATCACAGACTTCATGTAGTCACACATTTTTCTTGAAGCCAGAAGCTGTTAAGAGCCCAAAGCTGTCATAGTGGAATGGCCATAGTGGAATGACCATATCACATGTATATCACATATAAATTATCACATCAGAAAAAGATAGACCAGACACAAAACTTGCATGGTTGTAAATACTATTTTTTTTCTTCATTTTTGTTTGATATTTGCTCCTTTCACAGCTCAGTTTTACCTTTCTTCAGCATCCTTCTTCAGAAAGATTTCTGCAGAATCTTCAGTCTTTTCTTCTCTCTCAAAGTCTCATGACAACCAGATGACAGCAAAAATCTAAGGACAAATACAGTTTTACCAGTAGGTTTTCCTTACATGCTGACAGTGAGTGAAGACCACCCTTCCCTGCCTTTCATTTCCTACCATTTCTTTTTACTGTCCCCCTTCTCTGTTTTTACCATCATACGTTCCTGTACTCATATCATAGGAAGCTTCTTCTAAGGTGTTCTTCAGGCCACTGATACTGTAACAGATCTACCAAGCCTAGACGGGACGTGCAACTCTTAAAGCATATTTACTTCCTCAGAAACATTAATAAGTAAGGTCAGACTGATGTACAGTGACTTCACAAGAACCACAGAGAACAGGCCATAGAGGAAAATAGCATCAAGAAGATATAGAAAGCTGAAAACCCCATGACAGTGATGATTCCAGTTCCTTCCTGTCTTATTTCAGAAATGGATTAAGCCAAATTCTATTAAGAATTTTATTGCGTTCTATTGATAAGTCTTACATTTTATGCTGTTGTGCACATTTTGGGAAAAGTCCTTTCCTTTTGAAGATAATAATTGTTCGCTGGAGGAGCTATTCAATATTGGGTTCTCTCTCGGATGAAGTAGTATTTTGATCAATAAAAGTTTTGAAATTTTCCTTCTAGCCCAACATAATCATTCTGTGTAAAGTAAAATACTTGCAAAGTTAACACTGTTGTGGTTAGAGATGTAACACATTAAGTTCAAATCATTGCCATGAAAGTAGGAAAATGATTTGTATTCTGTGTGTGTATGATATAGGACAAAATTCTTCTAGGCCATTGTAGGACAATGCTTTCAGAAGTAATGCGTAAGGAGTAAAATGGTAATAACTATGATGGACATTTCCTTCCTTTCCTTGTGATATGCCTTTTATTTTATGTGCACAGGAATAATTCAAATTTTAGTTAAACAAAAATAAATTTTATTTACAAAATATTAAAAAAAAATGACTGGAAACTGAGCCAAAAAGTCCATTATTTATGCAGATCTATCTAAGAAGAAATGACTCAAAAGTAAAACACTGCAATTTAAGATATTGTCCGTAATGGCTGAAATGATGACAGAGTCAAAGTGTAAAATTAATTTTCGAGTTTGAAAATTTATTGTAACACAGACTTTTTAAATGTAAAAATTATAATTCATGCATCTGCAAGCGCCAGTTTTTGCACAGATGCTCATATACATTAATGTATACACACTTATATATTTTCTGAAATTACAAGCAAAACATTTCCAGGAAAATGAGAGGCGAGGCGGGGTTGAAAGGAAAGTTGTTTGGTTTTGTTTCTTTACCTGTAACGCCAGGTACCATTTAAACATTTTTTTTTCTACTTCAAATGATACTTACGCCCAATATGTTGATGTAAAAGTTTGCCTAAATTAAAATCAGTGGACATCATGCAAGCTGTTGGTCCTTGCTCTTCATACTAAGGTTAATAAACACCACTTGAGCATCTAGTGCACTGTGCTCAGGCTAACTAACAACTGCCTTAAATGAAGAGACTATCTTCATTTACCTATGCTGCACAGCAGTTGGTGGAATGTGCAATTTGTTTCACGCACTAAAGTGCCTGTGTTTCTTTATCTTAAGATAAAATGGCCCGATTTGTAGGAATGACTTCTGTAGATGTTCTGTCAGGCTCTGATAGCCTTTTTCTCAGGGCAGTAAAGTGGATAAGAAAACTTCATCTCTACTAAAATAGGAGTTGGTTATTGTTTTCTGGGAATCTATGTTTTCCATTTAAATTAACAGAAAATATAAGCACATGCAAAAGCAAAGTTTTTTCCCCTCAGGATTTAGACCTAGAAAACCAGAGAAAGCAGAGATTACCTCTCAAAGCCAGTTCTCTGGCAGGTTTTTAACTAGACTTAACTTTGAAAGAGGAAGAGTAGAGAGATTATTTTTGAATATGCTTATCTCCAACTAAGTATGGGAAGCCTGAGCAAAAAATATACGTAGTTTTGTTGTGAAGATGTACAGTTTGATGCCACTGACTTACTACAGCTATCAATTCCCTCACAATTTACAATTTGTATAGTCTTAAACAGAAAACTGAGATTCATTGTACAAAATGTAGAAAGAAAATGTTTCTCTGAATAATGGTTGGTAGAATGATGGTAAAAACCTAGAGTCAGGGGTCCAGAGAACTGCAGCAACTGCTAGGTACAACATGAAGAGCCTGAATTATTTCACTTAGCAGATTTAGAAGGAGCTTAAAGGAAAACAGTTGTTCTGCAAACATCATTAACAGCCAGAGGCCTGACTGTTCACAGATCTCTGGGGATATGGGAGAGAACTGACCCCCCGTGCAGAACCAACATGAGAAAAACAGAAGAAATGCCTTCCTGAAAACAGTGCTACTTGAAATAGTATCCTCCTAATTTCAAATATGGTATTTTTCAAGGAGAATAATTTTGGAAAAATAGAGTTTTTTCCTGGGAAAATTAGAATTAAAGGCCACCTGGAAGTGACTCTTTTGAACCTGAACTGGTAAGAACCTGTCAAAGAAGTGTGCTGTGGCTGGGTATTCCAGCTCTCCTTCTCCCCCTTCTAGTGAGCTCAGCTGCAGGTTGTTCATCTGTCCGCACTTCCAGGCGAAGGTGCAGTGAGGTGCCTCCCCTCTTCACTTTGGGATCAGAGCATGCCTAGACCACCAAAGGAGATGTAATTCCAGCTTCTGGGAGTTGTCCTCCAGCCATGATCATCCCTCGCTTTGCAACCACCAGAGTGCAAATAGGTGTGATGACAAATTTCATGCCAGACTTCAGGAAGCTGGTCTAGATGCAGGAGTAAGAGTCACAGGGACACTGAAGGTTACTCTTTTTAGCACAACAGCAGAATGCAAGGACAGCTGGTGTGATTTAATCCAGCATTGGGTCAGTAATGACAAGTGATGAAAGTACCAACATTGCTCTGAAATATTATGAATTTCCTAGTCACCCATGTGAACACTAGGGTTCAATACTTTTAGTCTGATTCCCCTTATTGACCTAAAAATACAAACACATTCCGTCACCAGATTTGAAAGGTAGATAGATAGATAGATGGATAAGTTCTCTATATGCTTTTAAGACAAGGAAAGTCAGATACAAGATTCAAAATCTTGGCATCAGCCAAGATAATCAATAATGTCTGTCAATATGGGTTTAAATCATAATTTTAATCTTATTTCATCTTGGACTTATATAGCCAATGAGAATCCTTAGGATTTTAGAACTGAAATGTAAAAAGATTTGACTAACTAGTTCTTACAAAACCAAAACAAAACAGGCTAGTGTGCAGACGGTCAGGAACATGTTTCTGCCTTATTATTTAATTGTGATGAATAATGAGAGGGAGGCTGTTTGGGTTTTCTTTCTGTTCTACCTTTAGTAGAGTGTCATTTTTCCCCTGAGAGCCTTTGAAAGAGCTTAAGCTTTAAATCACCATTTTTCTCTGATGAAAAGACTTTATGCCTTTCTCGCTGACCTCTGTATTCACTACGCAGTACACTTATCCTTGCTTAGGAGCTTTGATTCAGTTTGAACAAAGTAAAGGGGCATCTTACTCTTAATTACACTTAGGTGTGATATCTCCAGCTCATTCAGCTAAAAAAAAAGTGCAGAAAAGGACATTGTTTAGAATGAAAGATACATATTATAACCTCTCACTTAAGTAAGACTCACTCCTGTAGCTGTGTGTTCTCTTTTCTCTTAACTTTGTACATCTTTTTCATTTCACCTTTCCTCCTCCTCCCCCTGTTTTTTTTTTTTTGGTTTGACAGAACTCTTGTTAGCATGCTGGCTCTTCAATTTATATATAATTTATTTTAACGTACTGAAAACACAAACAGCTGTAGTATCCCTGTAGGATACTGTGCAACATGGATTGTTCAGATGTGATTTACATTATGTACAGCAAATCAGATTGCTTCTCAGGCAGTAATCTGGTGTTACAGGAGTAATACAATGTAAAAATACACGAGGCCAAAAGTTGTTTTATCTGTGGTATATGTTTAAAGTAACCTCATCAAAGTTATGGGTGTTATTAAGATCTATGTGAGAATTGAATGTGCCAATATTTTAATTTAATTAAGGTTTTGCGTATAAAAACAAAATGTTCTATATTTCCTTCCTGTTGTAACTTAGTCTACTCTGTGACAGAACACAGACAGTAAATTTAGCATAGTGCGTATGAAATACATAAGACTTAGATGGGTGTCCAGCATAAATAGATATAATTCTATTGATCTTCAGTGAAGTTGGAGCCTGAGTTTGGAATATATCTAACGCAAAAATGAAAGATCATAGAATAACATGTTCCAGAATAGCACGATTCCACTGGACCTCATCCTCCACTTATTAAATTTATTTATGAAACTCTACTGAAACCTGTAGAGTTGCTGATTTGATTATATTCTTACTGAAAAAGGTGATATTTTAAAATATTTCTTCAATTAATGTGCACACAGATTTAAGGGAGTAATATTCTCAAAAAAAGCTCACTAATTCCTACCCTGCTAAACACTATCCTTATCGGTTAAGATTTTGCAGGTGACTCCTGCAAAACTAAACTTCAACAGCATATAGAAATAATTAGCATGAATATGCTTAGCTTAACCACTCCCTGGCAGTCAGGAATGCTCTCAAAACTCAGCACTATGCGGTGATCTCAAGATGGCAAAGTGTCTGCTAAGGGAATGTACCATCTTTACAAGCTAAGGAAGCTCTGAGCTTCCTCTATCTTACACCTGCAGCTGAATCAACCTTTTTTTTTTCTTTAGAATAACAATTTTTCAAAACCTGTGCCTACTACTGCTGTATCATCAAGTGCAGAAACAGATTTTAGGATAGTTATAAGATACTAAGCTAAATTAAGCTCTGACGTGTAAAGTATAGTATACTCTAACATCATCTTCATCCTTTTGCCTGCTGTACTGTTGGCTGTGGAAGTAACCGCTTTGGGTGCCTGATTCACCAAATATGGCATAGGCAATTGTCCTCTGGGAGGACTACTTAATTTCAGAAATGATTTTCTCCCATTTACAGTGAAAACCAGTGATTTCTGGAGGTACTAAAAAAAGGTTGTCTTTGAGCAGGCATTTGGGCCTGAGTAAGATGCATATCTTATCCAAAAAAACTGCTCCTCAAGAAGCTAGCTCTAGTTTTGAATACTTTCTTGATGAACACCCATGTGGCTGGGGATATTTTGTTTTTTGTGTCCCTTAACGTGTGTTTGTTTTAATTAGGTGAAAGGGGCAGAACTCTACATCTGATTTTGCAGTTGTTTTTAAAAAAAAAGTAAATAAAGTTATACGTAGCCAAACTACTTAAGAACTTCATCCTAAAGAAAACTAGGAAGCAAGTCTTGAGTACTGCAATCAACGATTATTCAGTGGAATGCAGAAAAAAAAAGAAACACATAGGCACTAACAAATCAGGAGTTTCTTTTAGCCAGTTATGAGGGCCATGCCACGCACTTCCATGCCACAAAGTACATATCTGAGAGGCTGAGATTCCCAGGCAAAGGAAAAAGCCCATAAAACAGTATTTTTCTTCTGTCATGCAGAAATTCAAAATTTCTATTTTGAACACAAAGATCTATTTTGTGTTGAATAAGGAAAGCTTTCAGAGTTTTCCAAATTCGAGTTCTGCTCTACTCTTGCCACTAATAAATTTCTGAAGATCCAAAATAAATGACCCATAGGGGTTTGCTGATCATGTTACTAGTATTCTTTTCATGATCCTATCAATTTTCACTGAATTGAAAACTCCAACTATTTTAATTTGAATGATTATCCAAAGTAGTAAAAATGTGAATCTTGAGGGTATTTGAACAGTAAGATGCAAGTTTTCAATTATAGGGTGATACTTAAATAACCCACATTTACCAGCCATAAGTTGTCAATTGTGACATTTTATCTAAAATATCTGACACAGTTTTAGGCATAGAGTTCACACACATAGAGTACACATTCTTAGGTGTATTTGCCTGGAAAGAGAACCAGCCTGTGCTTATATTGCATGCTAAAATTACAAAATGCAGTACATAGTTTTGTGATAAGGAAGTACAAAAGAAATGGCTGAAAAAATGTGCAGATGAGAAGATAGAATTTTATTTCTCTGTCAGTTAACAATGAGGAAGTTCTGACCTCAAAAGCATACTTTAAGCATTCAAGTAAACATACTGAAATTCCACTCAGAGTATGAAAGCAGTATAACTGAAATTTCAAAATTATTTACTCAATAAGAATTCTTCATCTATCTTTAGCAGGTGCAGAATTTCACTATATAAGTCTTAGTATGCAAAATTTTAAATAGTTTTCACAGAAAAATACAAATAATGGTAGCATCTGCATATAGGGGCAACTTTTTGTTAGAATATTCTGAAGATGTAGCTGTTGCTGCTTTAAAATGCAATCCAAAGGATGAGAAGCAGATATCCTATTCATAAATATTTAACTATCTACCATTTTTTATTCAAAAACACAAAAAAGCCTGAAATAAGGAAAAAATATTTTTCTTTTGTTCTATGATAAAATCTAAAGTGTGACTATCTGCTCATATGTTCCTATGATATTCCAGCTGAAGAGAATATAGTGATTTTCTTTAAAACACATATTCTGTGCATAATCCATAAATCTCTACTTGTATGTATGGTGTATTACAATATACGAAAAAAAAAGAAAAGATAAGTTAAAAGGTACTATATGAAAACAATGGAAAAAAAATATTTGATTTCCAGGGAAGGAGAAAAAAAATGAGAGAAAATGTAAATTGGGACAAAAAAAAAAGATTAAATTTTATTACTTTGGAAGTGAATGTCATTTTTGGAGCTTACTTCATAAGACATGAAAAAAAATCATACAACTAGCAAACAGGTTGATAATCTTTTTAAATATTTAATAAATAAAGGTTTTCAATTTTGTAGTTCACAATATCTTATGATACTATGATAGTGATAAAATTACTAATAAGGGAGTGCAAATAATAAAATATGGAATTCTCATGGAGAAGAAAGTATGAAGACTGTAACATTTCCATCTCAACATCTCCTGTATGCTGCTGAAATATAGTAACCAAATAAAAGATGTATTTATCTACAGCTGCCTTGACCAAATCTCAACTACCATGAGTGTTATATGAGTACTGTCAATGATTAAATGCACATCATAGTATTTCAGCATCTATTTTTATTAAGGTCAGAACCCTAAACAATATTTGATTTGTTTATTTCTTACTCTATGGAACAAATCCTGATCAGTGCTTATTAGTGTTTGCAGTTGAGATCCAGAGAATTTTAGGAAAATATCCTGAAATAACAAAATGTTAGATTGCTTGTTTCTGAAAATTAAATTGTGGAATTCTAAGGAAAAAATGAGCAGCCTGGCTTATATTGCAGTACCAGCCCAATACGCAGTGGAGAAATTGCAGACCTGCATGTGGCGACTGAAAAGAGAGATCACCTTGAGGGTCTCCCAAGCTCCATGGACATCTCGAGGGAAAGCAGCAAGCTCGTGTCTGCTGATTCCCCATTCCCGCCAGAGAGATTCATGATGGTGTGGGCAAGGTGCCAAGGAAAGTTTGGCAAAAGGCTATGGATCCCAGACCTGAGATCTGGTGGAAATGCCCGTGGATGCATCAGAGAACGACCCTCAAACATGCACAGTGCTGGGGATGTTTGGGCAACCCAGGGGACATCTGATTCTACCTCATGCTGCACTTTTTCTGTAGTTGATTGTCGTGCATTTTTCTTTTCTCTCTTGCAAAAACACAAACTAAATATGGATGCCATGCTGGCTAGCATCTTCTCAGTCTTCTGAGAAAAGCTGCATTTCCTTTCTTTCCCTTCCATTTTTTTAAGTCTTAGGTTGGGACTGTTGATAAATCTTGTAGGTTTATGTGAAAAGTTCAGCATGTGTTTGTTTGTATCTGGCTGGTTCATCTTAGGAAAAAAAAAATCTAGATTTCTAACAGGCAGATATTTCATTGTGTTTAGACCATTTGGAAGTATTTTTCCTTTGTAGAGAAACAAAAATGAAACGTATTTTTTGTCCTGTGAAGCTACGTGTCACCATTTTTATTGTCTTCTTAAAACCTCTCATTTTTATAGTCATCTGCAATTATGTGTTATAAGCATTTTGCACAGGTGCATTTTTCTTAGGGTATGGTGACAGCACCATGGCAATTTATTGTAGTGATTGTTGAAAATAGCCCATCCACCGACATGCTCAAATATGCCCTATTAAAATATCTTTCTCGAGCTTTTCCTGCATTCCGCCCCCCGGGAATTCCTGCAGCTCAGGCTGTCTCGAAGGCAGAGTCTGTCGTCCTTCATGGAGAGGTGGCTGTTGCCTGCGGAGGTGCTGTCATGACCAGAAGGGTCCAACACAGCAACGCTGCCGTTTGCTGGTCACTTATAACACCCAGCTCAGACAAACGGGGCTCAGGCAAGCACAAAATAACCGTTCCCTACAAGTTGAGTCCCGCTTTTGAAGAGTAAACAAATATGTCATTAAAACGGTCTCACTAAAGACGGGTAGAAGGATCTGAACGGAGCTGTCACCTTGCATTAGTCACAGCCGCACGCTCTGCCATGTTGCAGCGCCCGCTCACAGTATCCCAGAGAGCTGGGAAAGGGGAATTCTTCAGATTTCCCTTGCTTTGTTTGGGGGTTTTCTTTTGGGAGTGTTTGTATCTCTAGGAGTGTCCAGGGTATGCTTGCGTCAGGACCATCACACTCATTTTGCAGAGACTTACTCAAATATTCATTGCTTTTATAGCAATAATAACTGTAGACACTGGGTAAGCAAATATCTTGTGTTAGGAAGATGCATTTTTCTGTATCAGTATCTCTGTTTTCAAGTTTGTGAAATAGTTTTCCTGATGTTGAGGATTTCCTAGTCTTTTGAGTTCCTTTTCCCCATAGGAGTAACACTGAGTTGAGCCCTCACATTAACTCTGACAGCCTGATAACTGATACTGCCAGGACACAGCTAGGAGTGGTTTATTACTTTTAGTAGGATTTATTTAATTCAGTCTTTTGGCCTAAGGGGGGTGAGTGGAGAGATTCAACTTAAAATTAAATTCCTGTAGAAGTGATTTTAATATAAGAAAAATGGACAGAAGGAATATGGGGAGGGGGGAGAGAAGCAGCAGCTGCAGAAGCATATAACATAATTTTTAAACATCCTAAATCATGGAAGTGGGGTTTGGTAAAACATATAAAAAGAGAAAAAAATAGAGAACGAAATAACAGAATTTGTGACATATAGGATAAGGTACAAATAAAACCTCTATGTTTGAGTTTATAATGGGATGGTGCATGATTTTTTTTCAAAGTATAGCTTAGGAAAAAGGAAACAAACAACAGCCTAGATGAATCATTTTTGAAAGTTGTCTTTTCAATAAAAAGTTCTAATAGAAAAAGATTTTTATTAAATAAATACTACTTTGCCTTCCACAATGTAAACCTTGTACTACTTTCCAAATGAATAAGAGGAAAAAAAAATAGTGATGTTTTATTAAAAAAAAAATAAGAATGAAAGAAAAAAAAAGAAATAGCAAAGGATTAAACTGAGTTTTTCATGACTTACTTACTTGAGCCTATACTAAGAAAGATTGTATAAATGAGAAAACCATGAGAGATGCCTACTGTACTCAGCTATTCCAAATTCAGAAATCACAGAATCAGAGAATCACAAAATGGTTGAGGTTGGAAGGGACCTCTAGAGTTCATCTAGTCCAACCCCGTCTTGCTCAAGCAGGGACACCTGGAGCACATAATTCAGACACAGTTCCTAGTATTCCTATCTGATGAGGAATTTTCCTCTCTAACCTTGCCCATCAAAAAAGCACCCATTTCCTTAACACAAGCTCCTGAGTCCCAGAGAGTAAGTCTGTGCCATTCATGGTAAAAGTAGCTTATGCATGAAAACCAACTAGAGGAGAGAAGTGGCATTGAAACAATAAACACATTTAGAAACCCAGCTAGTCTCTACCTGTTACATCAATTAACACTGCAGAACTTTTATGCTTCTTTCCCTTCCCCTCCCATCATGCAAGACAAAGCTGACAAGCAGTTGACAAGTAGATGATTAACTGATTTTTGGCTGTTATAATCTAATTTTGGGACAAGGCTAGTGACTTAAGTTGTGGCCGTGGAGGAGATTTTGAGGGCCTCTGCTTCCTTTTCTGCTTTATGCTTGTCTTTGACAGTTACTTAGAATCACAGAATCACAGAATGCCTAAGGTTGGAAGGGACCTCTAGAGATCATCTAGTCCAACCCCCCTGCACACG
>JAUBNY010000846.1:977586-992995 GCA_032275445.1 Crypturellus soui
GAAAAGAAAAGAAAAGAAAAGAAAAGAAAAGAAAAGAAAAGAAAAGAAAAGAAAAGAGAAAAGAAAAGAAAAGAAAAGAAAAGAAAAGAGAAGAAAAGAAAGAAAAGAAGAGAAAAGGAAAAAAGGAAAGGACACCTATTTCCAGGTGTCAGATCTATCCTTGGAATTTTTCAAGTGATATATAAAATTAGTAGGAGATAACTAATGACCAGCTACTAAGAAAAATCTTTCAGGCAGAGTAAAACTGTGTTTTCTATTATGCAATGTTTTTGTTTGTTTGTTTGTTTGTTTTAAGGAAAAAAAAAGTCTCATCATTTAAAAAAAAAGATTTTCTTTCATCTCTCAGAAATAGTTAAGAGCTTTTTACCAAATTTTGCTAAATAATTTTTCTGAATAATTTAGCCCCTGAGGTGTGTGTTTATAACAGCACGGTTAATTGAAGCATTATGAGTACAACCTTCTAATGCCATATCTATCATACACAAGGTAATTATTGGTGCATTAATTCACATGTGAAGATGGTAAAAAAAGTTACATGTCTCACAAGCTGGACTGACAATTCTGAGAAAACCACTTTTAGGGTAAAAATGTTTAGTGCTGAGCCACTGACTAAAAAGCTGTAATAGCTTTTATATTGGAATAAAACCTCTTTAGTTACGTATATACTACAAGGATGAAAAATGACTCAGTATATTTAAAATCTCACACACACACACACACAAAAAAGAAGAATTTCTGAAATTCAGAGCATGAGAAATATTAGACAAACTAATTCCACTATATTTTCACCTTTTAATGACAGTAAAATGACAACAAGAGAGCCATGCCTTAAGCCCATGTATAATATTGTTTCTGGGCAAAAGTCCTGGTAGGTTTGGCCTGTACTTCATGACAGCTGATGTACATACATTCAAGTGAATAAAACAAATTCTTCCTACTGCAGTTGTTGTGAAATAACCTAGGAAATTGTGTTTGTAACCATATAGTCCAAATTGTTGCAGTAGGAGCAGGATGTGCCCCATCTTTTATAGGATCCTGTCCCTTCCGGCCTGTGATTCTGAGGACATAAGCCATATAATAGCAGCATTGGTAATCTAACACTGTCAAAACAAGGTAAGATGTCTCAAAAACTACTTGTCCTGTAACGTGGGACAGCAGCAAGGGGCATTACTAACGCTAATAACTGCATCTAAATTATGGCTGTTATTGCTTGTGATTTGAACTGCTTCACAAATCATTATTACAGAGTGGCTGAAGAAAAGGAGTTAATGAGTATTCAGAATGTCACAGGGTTGTGGATCTCCTATTTTGGATGCTGAAAGTCTCTTTGCTGGTCATTATTTTAAAACTTTAAATGTATGAATCAGGATCCTCAGGATTATGTGATCATACAAGTTAGGACTGTAAATTTACAATTAATTACTTTTATCTGAATTTTTCTACCTCAACCAGGAATATTTAAATAAAATTTTTATAGACTGATCCAGGATAAGGAAGAACTTCACATGGGTTGTAGTATCATAGCTCTGGATCCTAAAGTCACTGTATGGATTAGCAGAGGTCTTCTAAACAGTGAGAGAGATGGTGGAATATCCTCTGTGCTAGTGAAGTCTAGTAAAGATTAAAGAGAGGCCCAAATTGCATTCTGATGATGAACACTGGTGATTTTGGTTACTAGACTTCAATAAATATTTATTGAGCCAAGTGCAAAGTTTGATTTCTGGATGCTGGTTGACTTCACCAGCTAGGATGCATTCTCATGAAGACAACAAAAGTTGATTTTTACCATATGAAAAGTACTTCTTCCATACTGAAGAGGCAGTAAAGTGTTCCAAAGAAATGAACTGCTGTACAATCTTACATTGATAAAACAAGTACTTTGCCCTTGGAAATGCCTAGACCATTTCAGCTGAGAACTTTAAAAGCACGTTCGTTCTTGACAAGACAGCAGCATTATGAAATCTCTGTCTAAACATCTTAAATCTGTCAAAAAAAAATGAACACAGTAGGAAATTGCATGTCCATGTGGGTAGTGAAAGGAAGTATAGTTCCTGAGATAGAGAATATAACCATTTCTAAAATTCTTTTACCATGTTGTTCCATTAATCAAGTTTCAGTGAGTAGCTAGGGGCAACTCTTGTCCAGGCCTAATCATGGTAGTGCTATCCTTGATATCTGCTTTTTACCAAAATATTGTTTCTATAAAGTGTTTCCATAAATATTATACTTGCTGCCTTTCTTGTTGATTACTGGTGCCTAATGAGCAGTGAAGACAATTCCAACACAACAGCATTTACTTACCATTCCTAAGACCCAAGCCTTCTGGAAATGTCCTCTGAAGTTTTGGAAACTGTTGTTGTGAATAAAATCAAGATCACAAGTTGGACCTCACTTTCTCCTTGGGAGTACCAGAATTACATATTTGGTTTAGTGATCACTGGCAGCATCCTGGAGGGCAATAAATTTAGTAAGCTGGATTTTCATCATGATTAAAATTCTGTAATGTTCATTCTTCACTCACACAGGCAATGATGTTGTTACTGTCCAGAGGAATTTCCAATAGAGAAATTTTATGCAAGTCATGGATTAAATATTATAGCTTTGGTTGTAGGAGTATAATGATTATGAGTTCCTTCTGCTTCATTTTGAGGTCTTTTAAAGAACTTCTAAGTAGAACTGAATATAGTTACACAGGATGGGCAAGGAAATGTAAAGTAATGATCGTGTAACAAACTTTACTGCGTTAGCAACATGCTTTAACAAATTTTTATAATTCTGCCTTTAACTTCCACTGTAATCTTACCACCTACATACAAAATAAATGCTCTAATTTTGTTATAGATCGTAATTCTTCTTTAACATGGCTCCTGAAGGAGTTCATTTATTCAGTGATTTTTGAGCAAGAGGCTCAATAACAACATAGTCAAAAAATCCATAAAATTCTGACTAAACCAGCTTTTACTAGCTCTGAAATTTCTTTGTACCTGAAAGAAGGAAAAGTTTTCCCTCTTGAATTGAATTGAATTGAAATTCAATTTCTGAATTAATTTGTTTCAATTCTGTTGATAAAGAGTCACACATAGATTTACACCATACTTTTATGTCTGGAGAATACAGACAAAAATATGTGTATACACCTATCTGTATATTTCAGAACAAAAAAAAAAAAAAAAAAGAGAGAAAGAAATGATTCCTTAAGAGAAAATGTCAATAAGGGATTTCACAAATATTCAAAAAGACACTTCTTCACTACACGATTTAAACCTCTTTTTGTTTTTTGTACTTCAATCTTTCTATTTTCTTCTTTGCAAAAATAAATTAAAAACATATTGAGAAAAGAAGAGGCAAAATGGAAGGGAGATGAGGAAGACTATTAACATAAACATACAATATTTTAAACACTTGTTGAATTTTTCCATTGCATCTAATAGATTTCCAGGAAATACTGATTTAGTCTGAGAGTTAGTGGGAAAGCAAAGGTGAGAAGACACTTCATGACTTACTACAGGTGTTATTCTCCGTCCGTTCTCCCATCAAGAAGGTACTTTCGCAGAGGATCTTCTTGGCCACTTTTACACAGTTACACTGCCTCTTCTCTCCAGAAAGGACTGTCCATTTTATCCCTACCATTTTTCTAAGTCTGCATTTTTTACAAGGCTGATTGTTACCCAGGTGCAAAACACAACCCATCTCACTGTGCAACTGCAAGATCTTTGCCTTACAAACAAGAGAATAGGGCAGAATTTTTCCTTTTATTAGCAATCTATACCTTTTCCAGCATTAAAGTACCTCTTTACCCACAGTTGTAGTGCAAACTAAGAGTGCAGAATCACACCTTTAAGATTTTACATCTACTGATTTTTTTTCAATACATTTTTTTCTAATGGACTTGTGAATATTGAAACAGGTTAAGAGCTTAAAGCTGTTCTGAAAAGTAGCGGCAAAGACAAAGCTATCATCTTAATATTTCTTGATTTTCAGATTCCTCTTAATTCAATTTATTATGCTTCATTTCTTCTTTCTTCTTCAGCATCGGTGATGAGATTGTAAATTTAAAAGATTGTCATTTAAGTAAACACAACAACTACAATCTACAATGCAACTTTAATAATGCACTTCAGAAGGAACAAGGAGCCTTTTATGACTATTTAAGGTTGCATTTTTTAATTAGAAATTATATTAATAGAGTGATATTCAAATAGGTTTCTTTCAAATAAAACTGCAAATGAGAACTTTCCATAGTGTAATTTTAATTTTACTGTGGGCACAGAAAATATATTGAACAATGATAGCAAAATAGGACTGAAATTTCAACCCACTCCATTTTGTATTTAAAACAGATTGTTAAACAAAGCACACAATAATAATGCTAATTAAGATGAAGTCTTGCTTCTGTACTCCTTAAACTGTCAATGAATCTCACTTGCTTTCCGTGTTTGTTTTTTTTCCAAATCCTTTTTTTCTCCCCCTCATTGACATTCCAGACTAAAGCAAACATTCTTTAACCTAACTCTGTGACCAAGTGGCAACAACCTAACCTTTTGAAGAGGGTAATGATAGTCTTATTCACAAAGCAAAATCACCCTTAAGACTGCAAAGACAAACAAGGCTGAAATCACTTCTCATAACCTGCACCATAAAAGGCACCTTGCTTTTTCTTAGCACATGAAGCCAGATATTGGGCTATTGGCATCTATAAGTTTATTACTAAAAATTATTTTTAACTTATCCTTCATTTAACCTTCTATGATATTTTCTGATTTTCATATACAAATTAGCATATGAGAAGATCGCTGTTTCATTCAGAAGTCACGTAGTCATCATCTGAATCATCTTTAATGTGAAATTGGCCAAATCATTCTGTATAATCTCATCTCTACTATTCTTTTCTATGATGTTAGTGTAATAGGCACTAACTTTAACAACATGAAATAAAATGAAGGCATGTCCTCATAAGGCCAAATTAATTTTTCTTTGGCTTAGAATCTAATATGTGTGGCAGAGGCAGTAATCAGTGTATAATTATTGTTTTCCAACAATGCTCGTCAGAACATTTTTAAAAAAAACATTAGAAGTTAAATAAATTAAATTTCTTTTTGAGAAATTTCATTTCTAAATAGAAAAGAAAAAAGTTGGTAGAAAGAAATTAACTCAGATCCTACTTTTTGTTAGCTATATCAACTTAAACAAGTACATTCAGTTGCTGTTTCATCACACTGCTTGTGTGCTTTCACAGTGAACTGGATCAGGGAACCGATCTGCCTGGAAAATAACCATTAAAATCAATACTCCACATCATGCTGTCTGCCTGGGAACAAAGGTAATTCAACTTTCAGAAGAGTGTCCCAGGCTACAAGGTTATTCAATCACTCTCATTCCCACTGATAAAAATAAATTAATTAAAACATATTGTAATGGCTCAATATTAAACGGAACTGAAAAAGAGAGTCTCAAAACATGTCAATATACACTAGACGTTGGATTGCTTGTGTTGTCTGAGCCACTTAGAGAAGCAAGAGAGGGGATAGCAATAGGTATGAAAATACTTTATTGAAAAATAATATGAAATTTCATCCATTCTCCTTCTGGGGCTGAAAGTTATTCATGCTGTTATGTATATCCAACATATACCCTTGCTTACTGTAGATTAAGGCTCTATGAATACTATAGTGTTCTGGGAATAAATCAAGTGAATATACTTTTACCACCTCCTTCTCAAAATGAGAGAAAAGTGTTTCTGCAACATTGTGATACAAGTGCAATAAAGCTTTTGAACTCTTTTCCTTTTTAGTTTGAAGATTCCTACATCTTCCTTTACCTTTCTAGCATAATGAAGACATTTTGTCCTAAAATCTCATAAATATATGTTAAATGCTAATAGTCTGTACGATGATTTAAATAAACAAGCTACCTAAAATCTCTTTTTTTTTCTTTTTTTTTTCTGAGATTCTTTACATATTTCAGATACTAAGAATATCCTGTCAACCTGGCCTGCAAAGCTGTCAGGCTGGATATATAAAGAACTGCTGATTAAAAAAATGTTCTGAGTTTGTTTGAAAAGGAACACTGAGATTCATCGTGAATCCTTTTTTTTTTTTCATAGGAATGAGAAGACAGGTGATAAAAAAGGAACAAGATTTTATTTAAAATGAAAATGAACCGGTGAATGAATGAATGTTGTACGCACTGTAAATCACAAAACTGTTGCGTTGTAGTCACAGTCACATTTTCCTGTCATGTCCACATGAATCCCAAGTCACTGGAGTCACTCCAACTTTTAGTGCCTTAACAGAAGAAAGCAATTTTTTATGTATTATAATGAGACTCATTCCTCATTTCCTTTTTGTAGGATTAACTCCTGCAATGTGGGAAAAGCATTTATTTGGCAAGGACAAATAACAACAAAAAGTTGGATCTGCATCATGCAGATTTGGGCTGAATTTTTAAGTACTGTCATAGATCAAATAATGTGCAGGATTCACAGTAACCCCCTTTTTCTTCACAATTTCTGAAGTAGAGATTATTACTGTATATTGTTTATTGTATAAAAGGGTACAATTGTCTTTTTTTTCAGACTGTTGACTAAAAGAGAGGCTACCCTAGCTAATCCTGTTTGCTCTGAGAACTCAGAGTGGGTGGAACAGGAGGAAATACAGAACTATCTATAGTCCACATGCAAGGAGAAACTTGAGGCAAACATTTAAGCTAGGATGAGGATGTAGCCATTGTGGGTTGCTGCACCTTTTTAGTAGGAGCCTTATGGTGCCCACCAGTTCTGTAAAACAGCAGAATCTCTTTGAGAGTTTTGAATAACAGCTAATTTGAAGCACTGAACAGCTTTAACTCATAGGTTCAGCAAAATAAAAGATTTTAGAGGGGGTTGTTTGTTAGTTTGTTTGTTTTCTGTGAAGCATAACAAACACCTTACATTTTAAAATAGAGATTGAATAAAAAAAAAAAATAAATGGCTTAGAGAACTCGAACATTTTCTGTAAAATGTGGGGTTTAAAAGTATGTGTCATAATGAACTGCTAAAACGGGAGAAGTGAAAGGTGGAAATGATCTTCACTGAAGAGTATTTTCCACTGGGGACTCCACTGGCATTCAGTTGTCTCATTTAATTATCACTTTCCTGATTCAACCATTATTCATGAGCTTCCTCGTGTTCTTAAAGAGCTCTGAGCTGTGCTTGCCAATGTTATGGCATATTATGAAGCACAGTTATGCAGCAAGAGGGAGGGGGTGATAATGCATTGGTCTATACTGCTGGCATGTTTTCTGTTTGAACTCCTCAGCTGCCAGCAGAATGCAGAGCTTTTTATTCAAAATCAATGTTGTTTTTCAAGCATTGTGCTAGTATCACATCCCTTTGCATTGCCTGAGTAAAATACAGCGAGTTGGATTTGTGCAATACAGAAGCAGTAGGAATCATTTGCATGAAGTTTACACTAGTTTCCATTTGATTGCGTCCCTCTTTGTAACAGTGGTGAAAGAAAGGCATGGAGAAAAAAGTTCCTAACAGATGCAGGCAGAATATACCCGGGTAGGTTTGAGATGAATTTTAATTGGCATCAGTTTTATCCATACATGAAGCTGAAGTACATTCATTTTGTTTCTTCAAGCCTTCTCTGCCTAGTTTAAAAACTTAGGTATTTTTCAGCTGAATTATAAACTTACAGTTTACTAAGTTTAGTGAATTTGTATCAAAAGTATGTACATTCAAGGCAGTAGTATCAGGATAATGATAAGGACAAAATGGCTAAATTAAAAGGACAAAATGGCTAAATTAAAAATGGCTGTTCTTGTAAATGTGCCTCAAAATTTATCATAACTAATTTGAAGGGTGGCAGGGCAACCAAAATTGTATTTCTGTTCTAAACCATTGAATTTTATTATAATAGCAGTATTCCTGTGGAAATCAGTCTTTAATCAACTTAACAGACAGTTTGCTAGAGTGTTATCTGCCCTTGGCTTCATGCGAGGACATTAAGTCAAAAACCATCACTTGTGAATAAGGACTTTCTTTTTTTTTAATTTGTATATTACTTAAATGTTGAACTGAAATTACATAAAAGTGAAGGTAAACTTCAGAGAACAGTTAAGGTGAAATTTATATACTGAAAGTTGAGAAGCATTATTAGCACTTTTTATTTTTAGACATGGAAAACAAAAGCAGGAAAAAAGCTCATTAGGTTTCTTTGCTGTCTTTCATCAAATATATATGAGACTAAATGCTGATTCTTCCTATTTATGCCAGAGTGAAAGGAAATACAGACCAATACTTTCTGCACAGTCTGGCTGAAATACTTATTATTCCAAATTCCTCTTTCAAACACCCAGATTCTTTTGGTTTAAACAAGAGAAACTATGAGACAGACTGAAATGAGATGCAGTTCCAATAAATTCGTTAGAGTTGTCTTTAACTCAGTGGCAAACGAGCCTGAATTTGGCAGGGAGTGATGCATCAGCTGAATATTTACAGAATTCTGAAGGCTTCGCTTAGTCAAACCTTTCATTAGTTCCAGCGGGGACAGAAGTATTATCTGAGGGGGAGGTTTCTTGAATAAGCATTACTTTCATATCGAGGTGCACTAACTCTGGTATGGGCTATGAATGAGGAAAGCGGGCCAGCAGCTATTCAGAGTTACACCAGTGTAACTAAGAACAGAACTTGGCTCAGTGTGCTTGGCCAGGGCTCTCGCTGCTAAGACGAGCCCATGAATTGAGAAAGCTGCTGCAGCCCGCGCGTGCCAGCCGAGCGAGTCCTGGAGCTCCTGCACCCCCAGCCCGCCACAAAACTCCTGCACAAGCCCCTAGCCCCCCGCCATGGGGCACCAAGGACCCACATCTGTCCTGCGGGGTCTGTGTTTTCTCCTTCAGAGCAGGAGAGGCAGCAAGGCGCTATGCCTAAGAGAGCAAGACCTCACCGCAAGGGGTAAGTTATAAAGGCTGAGTGCCCCAAAGCCGATGTGACGTGGGTTTGGTTTAGGGGTGGTAGCTTGCAGTTTTCACAGAAAGTGCCAAAGTGGGTTGGTGGGTTGCTTTAGGAAAGAGTATGGTAAATTAATCATAACTGACAGATTTAAATTGCTATTGGAAGCTTTGCCTAAAAGTTTTGCTTTAATTCAGACAAGTCTCTGGGAAAAAACTATTTTTTGTTGTTGGTGGTATTTTGTTTCTTCGTGGTTTTTTTTCAGATATTTTTACTTCTAGTAAATACATATTCTATTCTTTTGCCCTTAATTTTAGAAATGAAAAATTTTGATATTTTCCACATGATTTATTTCCTGCATTTTATTTTTCTTAGACAACTATTAAGTAGTCAAATGGGGCTGGTTCCGTAAAATTTTGTTTGTGAGTCTTGTTCTTTTGATTATTAGGTCTGTTTGATGCCTAGGCTAAAATTGTAAGGTTTTAGGATAATTGTAAAACTAAAAAAAAAAATCAGAATGATTTGGCATGATATACAAATTTTATTTTCAATTTTTTTTTAATGCGATATGTGGCAGTGCACCAGCGCCTTCCATTTTCTGTTCTCTTTTTTTTTATTTTGTGACTAATGTGATTTATGGGTGATTCATAGTAGGAGAAATGCTCAAATAACAACTTGATATGTTGCGAGTACAAATGTTTAAGACATTGCTCTTTTTTTTTCTTTTTTTTTTTTTTGCAATGATCAGATTATGGCTTGTATACCTTTTATAACTAAGTCTTTACCTGTAAATTTATTTCTCACTTCTGCATTTCCACACTTCCACCAATGTATATTTATTTGCCTAGAGTCTTCATTTAAAGTGACATCAGAAGAAAATCTGAAAGTTTATTTGCATAAACTATTAGACCTCAGCAGAGTAAAAAGATGATACTTTCTCTCATACTAATAATTTGCAGTTTTGCTCTGCCAGGGCAGGTTTACTTCATACTTCGCTCAACTACTTGGTATTGCCTGTAATTAGTAGCTTGACCATCTCACATTGATGTTTCCCTTTCATTCTGTCTCATCAAATAGCTACCCCTACATGCAAATATGTCTAAAATATATCACAATCTTGCTCTGAAAGCAATGCAGACTGACTAAGAATGATATTTGTACAACAGGTATACAGAAAAATACACTTCCTTAAACAAAATCATATTTTTAACTCTTTGTTTAGAAAGCTGTAGCTTTCCATTAACATAAAATTAGGCATCTGGTGGAAATATGTAAGCAAAATAATGTATGTGACTGTATGCATTTGTGGGTTTTTTGGGGTTTTTTTCCAAAAAAAAAAAAAGACTCTATAAAAATAGGGATATAAAATACAAGATTAAAGAAATGCCCTTTTACCAGGAAACAAATTTTCCATGGCCTTATTTGCTATAAAAGTGAATTTCACTGTATCAGACCAGTCCCTGAGAAGTCTTTATCTCCTACGTGTTTACCCTTATTGTATAAAGCCCTGTTGTGCCAGAAGAACACAGCTGTCATTCCAGAGCATTAAGCAGTCTGCTAGGTACCTGGGACCCAACTATAAAGATAAGGGAAGAGTCCTTGAACCTGATTAAAAATTCTATAGGAAGACAGTGGAAGGTGTCCTGTGTTTGTGGTAGCTGTGTGGCTAATGAAAAGCCAGGGCTTTCTCAGCTGATTGGAGTTTTCTAATTATCAGCAGCTTTACATCCAGATCTATTCTAATACAGTAGTCCATTTTTTTTTCTGGCAAAATGGGATGGAATTTCATAGACAAAAGAGATTATGAGCTGCATTTTTGATTGATACTTCTCCGAGTTTACAGTTGGTGGGAACCCAAGAGTACCCATACACTGGACAAGAACCAGTGTACTCCTGAAGAGCAGAGTGCCATGACTGCCTGTTGACTTCATCTTTTGCTCTCTCAGTTTTGGCTGGTTTTGGTTAGCCAGTTCCCTCTGAGCTAGATTGGTGGTCATAAAATGGTGATGGACCCTAGATCTGAGGAGAATTTATCCATTTCCAGTACGTCGGTCCCTCTCCAATGGCTTGCAGAAATTCTACATAAAAAAAGATTGATCCTTGCATAAGATTGTAAGGGAGGCATCGACTGAAAGAGGTGCCATTTCCCAGATAAGACAGAGGTATGATCAAAGCTGTGAAATCCTGGAGAAAAATCTTGCAGAATGAGAGTGGGTCTAGTAGTGCAAGAGTGCAATATCCATGGACAGAGACATATTCATTAATGCTAGCTTCTTCAAATCTCATGCTGAAAGCAAACAGTTTTAGAAATAGATTGCTACAATCAATTTGGGGCCTTCTACCTGGCCTTTAGCTTCCTTTTGTATATTTTGTAATTTCAGAAACAAAAGGTTTGATTCATAACAGAAGCTGTTCCAAAAGTATCATACACAATGTAGCGGAGGGGGAGGTTGTGTGTGAAGCTGTGGGTTGCTTGTTTGTTTAATATTGATCTGATTATTGTATATTTGACAACAGATAGAATAGCTTCTTCTTTAAACGGCATGTCTGTTTCAGTGATAGAATTCTCAAGACAAAGGAAGCAGAGAAAATGCCTTTTCAATTCTGGTTCTTGTATGGGAATAAAAAACTATTATATTTGTAACATGTTATGGCTTCTAAAGCTTGCAAGGAACAACTTGACACAATTACCACTTGAACAATGTTATGATTATCCCTTTGGCTCCTTAATATATTTTGATATTCTTTTTTTTTCCCTGGGCTTTTTGAAGTTGTTTTCCATAGTGTGACTTTTCTTTTTTCTTGATAATTCATCTCTTTTATTTTTGGATTAGTTTCCTGGTCAAAGAGGTGCACTGAGTATGACAGTCCACAAACAATCCACATCATGAAATGATTGCTAATCTATCTTAATAATATCTTAATAAAGTTTCCTAATGTAAAACTCTCTTTTTTTCCAACAAAAGATAAAGCTTTTGAAAATGATTTTGATACATATGAAGTGCATGAATGACACAAACATAACACTGACACCTTCTAGCAAGCCTTTTATGCAAGAAGCATAGAAATTATCATACTATGTTATACCATGGTCTAAGCTGATATTTATTCTCCAATCCACACTCTTGAGATGCAAGTAAATAGAAATCTCAACAACTTGCAGATTTCTTCAAGAGCCGAAAACCAAATTCTAAGATCTTTTCCTTGTGAATATTTACTAGCAGCATTCCCAATATTGCTGCTTCTGCAGATTCCAGCCTTTCTGAGTCTTATTCATGTTTTTTTTTTTTCAGCAACAAGTTCCAAAATATAACTGCTACCTGACTTGGAGAGGGAGCCATTGGGTTTTGGAGTGTTGTTTTTTAATCTTTTCATTTCTTTGAATGTCCCATTGCCTTCTGACTGAAAGGAGAAAAATATTCCCAATACCAACTATTATTGTATCTCTTATTCTCTTCCTTTCCAAGGAAACAATCATAGCTGAGTCATTCCCTGATAATTCCCTTCTTCTTCCTTTGAAAGTCATCTAGTTCTAAAAGACTACTTTGAGACTAATTCATTTTAAGAGAGCAATGATAAACTCCAAAGTCTTCTGCAGTTTGCTCTAAAACGCTAATTTCTTTTTACTCCTTCTCCTTATCTACGAACATCTTCAGAGTCTCTGAGCAGTATTGCCACTGCTCAAGGGAAAAGGTTCTTGTATAAGATCTCCATACTCTTCTAAAATGCAAAAGTTTTGCAAGACCCTTAATATAGCCTTCCACCTCCTCAATGTTCTGTCTGTCTAGTCTCGTCAGAGCAGCTGTGGTTTCCTGGGCGTAATTATGACAAAAGCAGTTATACAAGATTATACACCATGTAAGATAGTATCAGGCAGGGCTTCTGGAGATCACACAGTGCTCGTATGTAGTGCTCTGTTTCTTTAGCCAAAGAATGGGATTCTGTTTTTTCTTTTTTTTTTCTGTTTCATTTCCTGTGTCTACTTGTATTTATCTCTCTGTTTGCTCTCTATATTGTTGTACTTCCTAAAGAAATCATTTTAACATAAAAGCTTAAGAATTATGTATAATGAGAAGTAATATGATTCTCTGTCCCACTTTAATGTAATCTTCTATTTAATTTAGTGTGACTAATATGGCCGTGTTTATAAATCAGCACTTTTAAAAAAAAAAAATAAAGGATATGAACATTTGTTGTATTTTACTGTAAAATACTTTATTGCACTATAGCTATAGCTGCATCTCTATGTTACCATTTAGTTCTCTAATCTTGAGTAATAATCACTGATTTGTGAATATAGGTGGTTTATGCTGTTCTCTCTATTTTATGACATTGAAAACTTAGTCCTGACAGTCAGTGTTCCTGCTGTTCTTTCATGACCATTTTCTAAGTGTTTATCACTGTTTTAACATGTTGTCTCCTTGTTGAAATTATTACTGTGTTTGTTTTCATATCCCTTGATCACCGGTCTTAATACCTACTTGGATAGTAGCCCCTCATCCACATGCCAAGAAGGTTAATGCATTTTGACATACAAGTCATCTCCCCGAGACATGGTGGCAAACCACTATGGTTCTAGGGACCTACGTTTTATCTAGGGACAAAGCGTAAGACTGGGATCTTACGCTTTGTGACCAACATTAAAAACAGGAGAGAGACAGTTGCATAAAATACTCTTCTTATCAGTAATCTTTAAATTGTTTTATTCCACAGTCTTGCAAAAATTTTAGGTGTTTGGAGACTGACTTTCCATTTGCACACGCTATAAAAGGTGAAGTGGTTTTCCCTTTAGAAATAACTATTTCCTTAATATCATGTGTTTTTTTTTTCAAATGGGGCATTGGAGCATATCTCCAGACTGTCCACATTTCACCTAGGAAAGTTCAGGGTAAGACTGAAATCATATCATGAATGTGCAAAAATGGTTAGAATAATGTGTGCTTATTATATGCAGTGTAGAGCTAGCCCAGCTGTTCTTTGTCATGAGCCTCCACTCTGCTACATACATTTTGCAGAAAAGATATTATACAGAATAAGCCATTGCAGCCATCTTGCAATAGCAGCATGAAGCACAGGACAGGCTGCTAAACTTGCCCATGCAGCAGATAAACTTCCTATAGTGAGTTAGCTCTCTGCTATCACACCTCGACTGCTGCCAGTACCCAAAATAATTCATTTAAAGCTAGCTCTAGCATCTTTATGCTACATTGTGTTCTAGTGGGCTTTTACATTTTTCTATTCTTGGAATTTGAACAGAAAATACAAGTACATTTATCATTTGTTAGGTACTGTTGGACATCCCAGAAACCTAGGATTTAAAAGGAATTTAGCTCCTTGGTTTTGCTTTTGTGTTCCACTGTGCATGTACACAAGCTGTACTGCAAAGGGAAGGTGATCATACCTCAAGTACTTCAAAACTGCCAGGTTTTAGATAGAATAGCACACAACAGCATTCACATGGGACAACATACAGCCCAAGAAATCTATTTTGCACCAGCAATTATCAGTTTTGAATCCATCTTGTGAAGACTCTTCTTTGTACATTCATCCACAAATACAGATTGTTTGACATTTTTACGGAGTTCTATCTAGGAAGTGTCTCCTGGCTCAATAATAATCCTGTCTTGTTGCAATAATCATAAAAAGCTATTTTTGGAATTATAGTAGGCAATGCTTATTAGCTAATTTGCAAGCAAATATTTGTGTCACCTGTGTGCTTTTGCCAAAATGTATCAAACAAAGGAGACATTCAAAGCAATGTCACTTTCTACATTAGGTCAGACAATATCGGAAGATTCTCTTAGTATCAGAATTATAGCTAAATAACATCTTGACACAGATTCTAATTCAGAAAAACACACAAACACACGTTTAATCTTAAGCATTTGCATTAGTACTTTCTCAGATAAAGACTTGCCTAATCTGCCTGCCTCATGTAAGGGGTTGAGCTGAGGACACTCTTCCCCTCTTCATTTTGGCCTATAAAGTGGAAAAAGAAAAAAAAAAAAAAAAAAAAAGGAAGCATCACTAGTAGCTTTATATGAGAAAGGGCTTTTTTAATGAAAGGAGAGCATGGATAGTCACTTCTGCTTTTGGAGACTGTTTTTGTTACCTGACGTAACTATCTTGTCTCTGTTACATTGCCCTGTAAATGGATCATGCCAAAAATAGTGATAAGCAATCTGCAGGCTCTTTTATTCTCCTCAAATATCTACTTTAACAACTTTAAAAAAAGTCCTATCTTTTTTCTGTGTGTGTGTGTGTATATTTTAAAAAGCTTGATTCGGTTCTTACCCATTGCACAAAATTAGGCCAGCAATGGCCATTTTGAACATCGCTGGTGTTTGAGGAGTGTTTGAGCATATTATTTCCAGCTATCTGAGAATCAGTTTATTTTCCTAGTAATACTTTGCAAATTTAGGGGAAAAAAAAGGGAAGGGAAGGGAAGGGAAGGGAAGGGAAGGGAAGGGAAGGGAA
>JAUBNY010000846.1:1001056-1013738 GCA_032275445.1 Crypturellus soui
CCCGCAGTGTACCAGGACGAGAGCGGAGCTCGGCACCCCTGCAAGCCTGCGCTAACCAAGTATTCCCCCACTGCTTTTGTGGCTCTGCTAGTAAAGGAAGCAAATGTCTATCAAAATTAATAGACTTTCTGGTTTTTTTTTTTGTGTGTGTGAATTAACGCTTCATGACAGCTATGAGCCTTCTTGGCAGCTGTGTTACACCTTACAACGGGCTTCGGAGAAAGAAGCTCTCTCTCCGCGTATGAACACATCTTCCCCCGAGCTGTCCCAAGCAGGCTGTGGTGGCTCCAAGCTGCAGTCACTGCACGCAGCCCAGGTGCACACCAGAGCCCTGCACTCATCTGCCACATCCCCGCCGAACTAGGGCCAAAGAGCTCCCAAAAGTGCCCGCTCGCAGTTTCCACATGATGACCCCTGAATGTAGGGCCTACCCAGGGTCCACGCCACCCCATGCCAAGGAGCACGGCTGACTTTGCAGCACACCTTGGCCGATATATACTCATGGACAACGTGATATCCAAAATCGTAATTCCTGGTGCTCAGAATCTTGTCTTTAGTCCCTTTGAGGATATTCGGCCGTGATGATTTATAGCTGAACAATGTGCCAATACAGGAGGGGGAATGTCTACGCTTTGGGAATGTTTGCCATCAGAGCAGGTCCACATCTTTCCTTTGGAATAGGGAGCAAAAGTCTTAAAAGCTGGTAATTTTTGCCTGACATGCACGACATTGAGAATGAAAGGTCAATAGAGCTTTTTTTAAAGAAAAAAAAAAAAAAATTTTTTCCCTTTTCCTATCCTTCCCATTCATGATAAAATCCTGGCAAGTTTTCAGTTAGAATGTAACTTTTTTTTTCTCTCTCTTTTTAACTTATATTTTTAAAATGTACCAAAATCATTCCGTCTATTAACTAAAAAGAAAAAAGAACGTATGGATTTTATTTTGCGTAGTTTAGATTTGTTAAACTCCTCTAAAATTTCTCAGCAGTCCAGATTAGTGAATCTTGTACATACTGTGAGTGTGATTCAAAATTAGCATGTAGCTAAAAACTGTGCCAAGTCTATGAATTTTAGTCTGGAGATTGGCTACCTATATCCACAAAAATTAATTTTGCAATCACAGTTAGCCAAATTGCAAAAATGACATTAAGAACATCCCTTTTTATTGAGAAAAGTATACTAAAGCTTTCAGCTGGGGATTTTACAAATCGGGTGCATATTTTCTCTTTCAAATAAATGGAACTCCTCAAAATTCTGAAGCTGAGATGTTTATGCACCTTTTGATGTGTGGTTTTCTTTTATTAGTGTCAAGATTGAGCATGTTGCATAATCTTGCACAATTACTCTGTTTTCTCAATGTCACTGAAATATTGGATTTGCACTTTCCTATCTGCAGTATTTGAGATAATTTTTTAATTAATGTGTATAAATAGTCTGGATTGCTGAGAAATAAGCAACATCTTCTAAATTTAACAGATAAATGTAGGTAATTTTCACACATTCATTAAAACAAATGCATTTTTTTTTAAGTTAGCCAGCAACTACTAACCTGAATAAAGTCATTTGACTTCATTGACAAGTCCTTGACGTAAGACAGTGCTCAATTAAGTTTCTACTGTTAGGCCTTTGCCTGTTACACTGATTTTAATAGGTGTAAGCAAATGCTTAGAAAATGAGTCAGTAATAACTACTATATTATATAATAGAAAAAACAAACGTGTCAGCAATAACTACTGTATTATATAATAGAAAAAACAAATGTGTATTACAAGCCTTTTTTAGGATAAACAAAATCCTACTGGAAGCACGAAAGCTTATTTGTACTTCTAAAATCTCTTTATTTAGAATTGTATCATATTTACATTCCATACGGTATCTTGCATTTATCTTTTTTTTTTTCCGTTACACAGATATGTGCGGTGGGAGGGAGAAGTACATAATGAACAGCGTCTATATAGAATTATCTGCTTTAACATCTCTCTATATTTTCCTTGGAAATTTCTTTTTTCTTTCTAATTTTTTAATGGTCAAATTGCGTTTGGTGATAGGATTTTGGTGGTAGTAAGTTAAAAGAAAGCGGAGAGGGGAAAGCATATATTTGTGCTATGGAAATGCAACATCTGCTATTGGTGTCTTACATAAGTATATTGATAAGCGATCCTCATAAACTGGTATGTTTTACCTGTTTGACAATACTGTCTTGATTGCTTTAAGAGATAGCAATTAATCAGTGTTTTGCGATTTATACACATATATGTATATGTGTGTGTGTATATATAAAAGACAGCAAATACATGTTAAATCCATGTTCTGCGTTAAGTGGAAGTCTGATTTCCTGGCTAAAATGTGGTTCTTGTACTAACCAGTGGAAAGTTTTTTTGGGGTGTTACCAGTAGTGCAGTTCATGGCACTGACAGCTACTTATTAAGAAATGTATGGACGAAGTTACCTTTGGTAGAACTTTGTTCTGAGCTAGAATTTGCTATAGCATGCACGCTGGTTACCTGATCCAGGAAAACAAAACCGAGTGAATATATCCCGAGATATCCAAGAAATCATTTCCTCTCGAGTAAAGTAGTGAACGTGCAGAAAACAAGTTCTGTGCTATGAAACTGAAGAATGTATGCTTTGTAACAAAAGACAAAAGAAGCACACAGCAATAAATATTGATTGAACTAATCATCAGATGAATAGAAATGAGCTTTACCAGTGCACTAGTATAATAGGTTATGTTAACTAGCCCTTTCGTAGCCCATATGCTGCCCTTTCAACCCATGACCCTATCTATTTAGGTCTTAATGAGGGAAACCACAGGTGTTATAACGGCATTTATGGTAAGTCAAGCTAAATATAATAGTTGTGTAAATAACTTGGTGTAGTTACACAGGACAAAAGGAAAATATAAAGAGCAGATGAAAATAGACTTCGCAAAAATAAAATTCTCAAGCAACACTGCAGAGTCACGAGATAATAATAATGCGTTAGTATTTAGGCATTATTTTACACTTCTAAGATGCTGTCCTAAATTAGTTTAATCTGTTTTAATCAACTTGAACTGAAGCATAAGTTTTAAAAAATCTAATCCATTTGAATTTAAAATCAGTTTCTCCAAAGACAAATTTTAACAGCTTTGAGCATTTAGCACATTTGAGGCTTTCCATAATGACTTTCATAGACAAACTATAGATGTCAAAATGTTGTTCTTTGTGCTTCGTGTTTATAATAGCTCAATGTTGTTCCTTCTGATTCTGTATGCAGTCTGGGCAAAAAGTCTGTAGCACTACTTTGAGAATAAGACATTGCATAGAATCATTGAAGGTGGAAGATGGAAGGTGGATTATTTTTATAGAATTGAGAAGAAAATATAGGTATCGTGTCCTGATCCTTATTTGATTGAACAATGCTTACTCATTTGAATAGCCCTATGAGAAGGGTGACTGGAGGGCCTTAGCCTTAGTATTTTTGCTGTCCTGGAACTATTTTTTTATAAAGCAGAAATGCTCATGTTTAACATTGCCAGACACATTTTGCTGGAAATGTATGCAAACAGAATGACAGCTGTTTGTGCCTCCAATGCAAGTATATAGGCTAATTCAGTTTGACATAAATGTGGTTATTATGCTGTTAATGATGAATTATTTTGATGAATTGGCAATTATGATGCATCTCAACAATTTTTAAGGCAAGTTGGTGCCTCTATTGCAATGCAAAGACTTAATATTTTTTTTTTTAAAGCATGCTTTTATCTAGATCTGAATCATGGCCATTTAAAACCACATACTCATTAAAGTGTAAATATCGAGTAATTGTGCTTGCTTGTCAGATGAATTCATTTTGAAAGAGTTATCCTGTTATCACTGGCCTTGTTTATATGAGTTATTCAGTTAGATTTGATGGGACTACTCGCATGAATAAGGCAAAATACATTTTAAACTGTTTGTTCTGTGTGCCTGTGAAACCCAGTGATTGGGGTTGTAAGAAATATGAACGATTATAAAGGCTTAGAGGGAATCAAAGTCCTAAGAATCATGCTGTGTTAACAAAGCTTGTTACCCTGAAGTTTCAACAAAATTGCCTGCCCTTCCTTATTGCCAAATACTCTTTGGAGACAGAATATAGCAGTTGGCTTGCCTGGAAACTTACGCTTACTGGAAAGACATAGTGATAAATGCCCTATCTTTTTTGATTTAAATTTGTGTTTTTCCCCTCAGCTAATTCTGACTTATAAAAAGTGTTCCCAGTATTGCGCTTCCACTAATTATCAGTAAATTACTTTGTTTAATTATGCTGATACACTTATTCTGATTGACTTATTCCTGCCAGTATATAATGACCAAATCAATCGTTCCCGAAGAAAATGCTCACATTCGTATTATACTTGGTCAGGAATATGCTACACAAGATAATTAATATTGTAGTATGGCTAAAAGATAGAAGAGTTGTAAGAGTAATTTAGGCAAATATCCTGGACAAAATTAGGGCAAAATCTGCCCTAAATACATTCTGACAAAATAGCTGTCTGTTTATACGTATTCTGAAGCAGTTAATGGATCTCTGCATTAACTGCTCTCTTACAGTTATCCATGGCCAGCTAAAGGTTTCCTGAATTCGCTCATATAGAAATTACTCTTTTTAAGACTATCTTCTCTGTTTCATTAATCCAGAGGAGCTAAAAGTTAAGTTTATTCTCTAGAGTAACACTTCCAAACAAGACATGCATACTCATTGCATTTCATTTTTCTACTCTCTAAAGCAATTTTGTAGACTGAAAATGTCTTTACTCTTATGAGTAATATGTATTATGAATTTTTGAGTGAATGTGTTCATGAGGAGAAAAAATAGATCAAAAGAAGACAAAGAAGAAGAAGTTGTTAAATTACAGTTCAGCCTACTGTCAAAATAATGAGCTGTCAAGAGAGTAGCATGTTATGTTTTGGAGCAGGTAGTTGTTGATCTCAGATGAAATTATGGTTCTCCTAAAATAAACTTCAAGTGCAAAAAGTGAAGACAAGGCTGTTTATAAAATAAGGAATCCTTAAACCACAATCCCACTACAACAGGAAATAAAGAAAAAAGGTTTTATCTGATAATTTGGGAAGTTTATTTAGTGTAAATTGATAGTTATAACTTGTGTTAGAATAATTGAGAACTTTTTGATATTAATTACTCTGATATTTGCATATGCTCTTAGGAGGACAGTCCGGAAGCTAGCCCTGTTTGTTAGCTGACAAAGTGGAAATTGGAGCAGCAAACAGAAGGATCTGGAAATGAAAACCTTTCTTAGAAGAAGATAACATGCTGAGCTTGCTATATGGGAACTGTAAAAACACTGAGTTAAAAAAATAAGAAAAATATTTAGGTTAAAAAAAAAAAGGTATGTCTCAGAGACATTTTCTTCTCCCATCTCCTCTTTCCTAAAAATGTCTCTGATTTTATTAAGAGATGTTGAAATGCTTTCAGTTAATATCTTACTCTGAGAACCCACCAGAATATTACTTTTTAGAAAATTTCATGCAGCACTCCTAGTATTTCTTTTCCTTGGTCACTTTAATTCTTCAGCATAATAGTGCTGATTTTGCTTTTCAAAACAAGAGGAGGGAAAACAAAAATGATTGTTATAGTTCAGATCCTGACGATGTAGTGGAACAGGTGCTCCATTGTTTCCTATCATTTTTGTCTGTCTGGAAGAAGAATGAAGGGGCATACAGGCCATGAAAAGCGTTGCTGACTTACGTGTGGGTTATTTAGAAGATTTTTGTACAATATTTATACAATGCTCATTTATACAATGAGCTATCTTTAGTGTTTAATTGGACTGAAGTAAAGGAGAGGACAGGCCCTGCACAGGAACCGAGACGCGATGCGCAAGAGCAGTAGGAGCACAAATACGAACAAGTGCAGCACAGTCTAGTGGTGCAGAGCAGGAATGGCACTGGAGGAGCAGCGTTATCAGATAAGGCACAGTGCCCTTCTGTGGTCATGGGTTTGTAGAGAAGAGGAACTTTCCAAAGAGAGTTCCACCAGTGACAAAGAAGAAGTTAATTTCATACACTTAGGGATTTATACTGAAATTTTCATTGGTTTGTTTCAATACACTTATAAAAAATATGCAAGTTCAAAACTTATAACTGGCTTCTGTCAGTATAGCAGATGTCTTCTATGACACAGACCTTTCTCCGTATACCAATATGTATGGAAACATGTTATGAGAAATATCAGTTTCACCATTCTTTTAATGTAAAGAATGCTGTAACAGACATCAAAAGATGAGAGGTATTTTACTAGCAAACTTTATTAGACATAGAACAGTAGGGGGTTTGTATTTAAATGTAATATGCATACATATTGAAAAATACAAAAGTAGAATTGGTGCTGTTTAGAGAGAAATACAGTGATGTGGAAGAAAAAAGAAAAGAGGTAAATGAAATGAAGTAAATGAAGAAGAAAAAAAAAAGTGGATAAGAAAAGAAGGATGAAGAGCTGGAAGTTTTTTGATGTGAGCAATCCTATACACTAAAGTACCTGACTTTTCTATTTCTGCTCATAGTAGGCAGTTCACCAGCGTGTGCACACCATTAGAAATGAGAAAGAATGGAAAGTGTGAGAAATGCGAAGACTGAAATAAGTTAAGGATCAATCTACAATATGAACTTATTCATTGCAAAACTTCCTATTATTTTGTCTTACATTTAGATTTGCTGAAATGGGACCCTCCTCTGTTTGGTATTCAGCTAAGTGCTCACATTTGACATCCACTGGCATTCATTTCACTATGTATATGCAGAACTCTGATACTCAGAAGTACTGCAAGCTGGAACATCACATACACAGTTATGTAAGGTGTCTGTAAGAGCCTGGCATTTGCTTCATTTCAGCCAAGATATTCATTTTCAAAATTAAAAATGTAATTTACTAAATATATCCAAACCTGGTCTTTTTAAACACTTGAAGAGAATAAAAATAAATAAATAAAAGCTTTTTTTTTTTTGGTCTCATTCACTTTATTTTTCCTGTCCTTGTTTTTAAAAGGAAGTGCATTCACAAAAGTCCTTGACACTCACATTGCATTTTAAAAAAATGTGGATCTAGTTCATTAAAACTATACATTATACATGTTGCTATATCATAGAATGACATTTTATTCCTTTCACTGTTTATTCCTGGCACTTTATCACAGTTTGGGATATGTTTCAGGGGAGAAATAAACAGTTTGTTAAATCTTGGCTTGGCTCAGGCAACTCCTTTACATTTGTAGGATTGTAGCCTTGGAGATAGAAAAGGTGCTTAAAAGAAGAATTTTTCCTTCCCTAGTGCTGCTTGGTTTCCAGCACCTGCTCTTTGTCTTGCTAGGTAAAATAATTGCTTTTCTTTTCTTTTTTTTTTCTTTTTTTTGACAATAATCTACTTTATCTAACATTCACCTAACTAATCTAATAAGGTTTTGGAGACCACAGAAGTGTGTGGGAGCAGAGACACTATCTTATCTGCTAGCATCAAAACATTTTTACCTATGAAAAATAGAGATAATGCCTTTAGATCCCTTTTCCATACTCAGATAGTAAAACACAGACTACTGTTACAATTCTCTCTGTTTCTTCAAGGTGTTTTTTTTAAGTACTTACCCTAAAGGAGTAGAGTATTACCTTAAAGTAGGGTACTATTCCCTCCCCACATTGCTTATTACAGAGCCAAACAACTGCGGAACTCTCCATAACCAAAAAGTGAAATCTGAATTTTCATAAAACCACTCTGGTTTTATGTGGGAGGTTCATTTACATGAATGCTGTGCTTTCCCACCTCCCCCTTGTAGTTTTTGTAAGTCCTAAGCATAAAAACAGGCAGACAGCCAAGCTGTCATCCTTTAACATCTATTTCATCCATTCTCAGGATCAGCTGAGCTAAAGGAGGGTATATGTCTCAGAAAAAAAAGAAAATCTTTATGCTATTATTAAAATGTTTTGGAATGTATCAGACTTTGACCCAGTGTGAACCTACATTATGTTCTGGGCAAAAATGAGCAGCAGGATAAAGTCATTTCGTGAAGTCAAATGCTATTAAACGCACACTGCCATTTTTCATTATCTCCAAAATAATATTTTTGATGGATGTTTCACAGTAGAACAAGTCAAAGGATGGACTTATAGGTTGCTGTCAAGCAAAAAAAAAAATTTTTTGGAAATCAGTTTTTTAATTAAGGACTTAGCTAATTTGCATAAAACACCATTGTGTTATGGTGTTTTAAATAATAGTAACCCATCCTTTTTTTTTTTTTTTAAACTTGGTGCATACCCAGGTAACTGAAAAGGTTCTGTGTTTTAGAAGTGTATAGGCATGTTTCCTATCTCTGTAGCATAGATGACACTATGATACATATATGCACATTATGGTTCAGTATTTATTTGAAAATTAAAGAATATAATTCTCCTGTCATGTGAGTTTAAATCCACCAATTTCCAACAGGAGGTATGTGTTCACATGCAAACATACAAACTTATCTTAACTAGCTGTCTGTCTAGGAAGAAAAGAGAAAATTATATACCATTTGCCAGTCTGATTTGGACATTATGTTTATATTTTTGTAGACTTTGCTCTTGAAGCTAACAAGTCACTGTGATATATGTTTACTAGTATTGGCTTTTTACTGCACGTGCAGGTGCATTTAAGCTTTTAGATTTTTTTATTTGCGCGTAGTTAAAATCACCACCTCTATGATTTGGGCATATTTTTTTTTTTATGGTATATTTCATATTCTTTTAGTCTTTTCTTTCATTCTTCATTTTAAGAGCTGCTTCTACAACCAATATAGTTCTATTGGTGAACTTACCAGAGAACAGACATTGAATAGGTATTAAGGATGACCCTGGAATATAGTCTTTCCAGACAGAGAATTAGACTTAATAGAAAGGCAGGCTGGACAAGTGATTGCAATTGTGTGTACTGGACTAAACTGTGGTTTTATATATATGAATGAATATTTTCAATAATGTGATTTCTCCACTATCTTCCTATAAGAAAACAAAAAATGTTTATTTATGTATTTACTTTTTTTTTCCTCTTCCACGACTGAGTGTGTCTACCCATAAAAAGGAGTCTATGTAGAGTACTGCCCCTATCAGCAGAGATACAGTCAGCATCCTTATATGGTAAGGAAAAAATAAGGTTTTTTTGCAACATAATTGCAGAGAGTTGAATTTGAATTTTCTGATTTTTCTAAGTCAGGGTTTGTTATCTAGTGCCTTCAGCATGTGATGCATTTATCTAACACAAGACAGGGTCAGACTCATGGCTCTATGAGTGCACTATGGTGCAAATATTTAGGACCTTTCCTGGAGGTCTGTCCAGCATACAAGCATGTTTTCAGCCTAGATGCCGTTACTGATGTGCAGAAGTCTTTGTCTGACTGGACTCGTTAGGTGCAGCAGAGATGTCAGGAGCTGCGTGGACCTGGGGCCCTGGACCCGCTCTGTCCTGTGTCATTCCCCTATTGTGCCTCAACATTGACCTTGAAAGACCCTTTTCCATGTCTGTTGTAACCTTGGCCTTGCTGCTGACAGTGCCAACAGGGGTGCCAATTAGTGCTATGTGGTGGGTTTTGTTTTTGCTTTTCTTATGAACAAAGTCCATTGAGGGCTGGATTGAGACCACCAACTTCACGCAGCCCACCAAGCGCCATGGCATTTTTATTTTTGTTCAGTCACTGCCGATCGGATGTTGAACCTTCATCTGTAATCTGTGCAGAGCCTCTGTACCCTGCATCAACTCTAAATCATTTAACTTGGTACAATAGAGTGCTTCTTTCTAAAGTAATGTATATCAGTCTAGCATTGTAGTAAGAGCATAATTCTAGTGGCTTCTTACATTTACATGCTGAGTTAAATAACTTGCATTTAAGAAGTTCAGATTTATCAAAATTCCAAAGAATTTACCATATAGCAAAAGAGAACAGAGCAAGAATGAAGGCAGCATTAGTATTTTGCATCAAATCTCCTGTGTTACAGTACAGTTTGGAATCTAATATACATGGATGAGAGTCACTGTTACGGACCTCTGAGTGATGCTAAAGTATTTCTAGCTGCTAGGGCCTTTCTTTCAGAAATATTCAACCATATTCAGATATGTTTCAGACTTTTAAGAGAAGCCTTGAAGAGAGACTTTTCTTAAAATTGAGGTGAAAAACAGAGTTTTGCATAAGCATTGCAGGGAGTCAGGATTAAATCAGTCGTTCCAAAACATTACTCTGTATCTTTCTATCTGCCAACAGAAAACTTATTTAAAATAATCTTGATGTCTTTCTTAGGTATATTTGAACAAGATTTTATCAATATATAATGGAAGTGCTGATTATCAGTCTCAATTTAAATATGCAATTCCAGATTTTAAGTAATGTGAATGGATATTTCCAGTAAATTTATGTTGGCTGAATGCAGTGTGTTTTAGGCAATTTTAAAACTGAGGAATTTTATTCTTTCATTTTCATAACTGTCTGGAAAATAAGCAGTGCAGGTTAGGCTATTTATTTCCCTTACCTCTCACCTCCCCATTTTGAACCCATGGTCCCTGGTAGTGAGATATATTATCCTTGTACCTGTAGTTTTAAATTCCATGGTGATGCTTTTAAAGTTGAGTAAAAGTTAGGACTTTGTTGTTAGCTTCAGCAGACTGGAAAGCAAAGGGAGAGTGAAACTGACTAGTTACTAAGTTGTAACAAGGCCACAGGTTGGATTATGGCTGTGTCTTCTTAAAACAGCTATCCGGATACTGAAAAGAGCAAGTCACTTTATTCCAAATGTATATGTATACACAAAGAGGCTGTAGAGGGAATCATATGAATGTTGGAACAGCTTAGCAAGTAATGTCAAAAAGGTTTTTATTCCAGTTCAGTAAATTCAACTGGCTGCATGTCTTTGAGGGAGAGAGGGAGATAAGAGGCTGCAAGGGGGAAGGGCAAGTGCAAGAGCGAGCGCGAGTGATTTGGCGAAGAGGGGCTGAAGTCTGTGTTAGAGATGAGAGATTTGGGGGAGGGAGACACTTTAGCCTCTCTTTAAGTACATCTCCCTCCTGAGTACATTTACTTCCATCACAATAGGCTAGAAGAGATCTTTGTTTAGTGGTGCAGTGCCCCTGAGACCTAATTTAGCTTTTATAGGAAATTCAGAAAGAGACAGAGTGAGCAAGAGAGACCAGAACAAAGATATGAGCTTGCACCGGGAATATTGATACTTGTGGGCTGCTTCTATAAATCCTTTAAAAGAAATTCTCCTACAAAATGCTGAGTTGGACTTTCTGGTAGTAGAGGGCTGAAGTTCAGTGATGCACATTGTTTCACTGTACAGCTTTGATGGCGAGGGCTGGTGCAAACATGCGTCTTAGGGCAGCCTTGGTTTTGTTACTCTTAAATAACGACAAGAAGGTCGTTAAAGTCAAGCAGAAATACACTAAAAAATAATTTAATTTTGCTTTTGAAAATGCCTCTTTGATTGAGGCATCCTGTTAAAAGCATATCCTGGGTCTAGTGCAGTGAATGTAACATGAACATTCTCAGACATCTCAATAGTCTGTAGATGGTAAATGTCACTTGATAAATGACATTTGTTATTTCTTTGTTCAAGTCACTTTGACAGTTTGGAGTGTATTGGCTTTGTTTCTACTGTGTAACTGTGAAAAGATCGTCTTTCTGAATTTAGGGCTACCTTCATATTTTTAGATGCATTTTCCTGTATTTTTTCAAGTTTGACTTTTAACTAGGGATGGAGTTGTATCACACATTTGCATAACAGTAAGAATAGTATTCAATAGATCTGTTTCTGCAGAGCTTTGATTTCAGAGACTTCTTTTGCCCCACTACAGATGTATCTTATGAGCATCCCTATTTTAAAAGTACAAAGTGAAACAAATAGATATATTAGGAAAATTTGCTCTGGAGTAACTTACTCAGTTACTGGTAACACAAATGTTTTTTTGATCTGTAGTGTTATGGACATCTGTGGCAACACCTTTTTGGCTCAAATGAGATAAGATGAATCTCCGGTTAGTTGATTTCGCTTTAGGTTTTATTACTACTTTTTTGCTGATACAGTCATCCCACAGGTTCAGATTTTACTTGAACATTTCCTTCAAAGTGTTTTTGATAAATAAAACATAGGCTTGTCAACAACATATGGGAAGCTGATTTGAGTCATCTTAAAAGTATATACTTAAAAGTGTATATTTTTAAGGAAGACGTATTTATACTTTATTTATTATCTCACTTTGACTGGCTTCATTTTTCTTCTCTAAAGGGCACTCACTGGTAAATAATCTACTTCCATAAACTCATGCCCACAAAAGTAATCATTAGTTTTTATCATATTGCTTAGAGGAAACTTGTTGCTGTTGTTGCTAAGCAGCCAGACTTACACAAACCAATAGAATTATATAATTTTCTTCAGCAGTAGGTTTCAATTAAGACTGTGGACATATAACTGATTTCTTCAGATGGTCAGCTCCGGTGGTAAAAAGAGAGGAAGCAAAGATTCGGCTGTACTTAAGTGTGGTTCTTTTTCCTGTTAAATTTAAGTTGGTACCTGAGAGAAGTGCTTAAAAAAATAATTGAGCACATCTGCCACATCTGGAACATCTGCCCTGTGAGGAGAGGCTGAGGGAGCTGGGCCTGTTCAGCCTGGAGAAGAGAAGGCTGAGAGGGG
>JAUBNY010000846.1:1014503-1031723 GCA_032275445.1 Crypturellus soui
GTGCAGGGGGGTTGGACTAGATGACCTCTAGGGGTCCCTTCCAACCTTAGGCATTCTGTGATTCTGTGATTCTATGAACCACTAAAAATTATTGACAAGAACTAAGTACTTTGGCTTTCATCATTCAGGCAGTAGACAAAAAAAAAATACGCACACCTGCCCTCCTCCAAACAAATGAAACAAAACCAATTTGTTTCTCTGCCATCTTCTGTGTTTTTCCAAAGTAAGTCACCTAAAACACTGGAAAATAAAATTCTTGGCATACCGTATAGTATTATGAGATTCAGCACTTCAGCATAGTCAAGAAGTTCATCTGAAGCCACCTGTTTTGAATTCTTCACAAAAAGAAAGAACAGTGTCAAAAGAAGAGTCTTCTACTGTGGCCTTCTACAAGAAGACTCCTAAATTATCTCTGTCTCGGTTGATTCTAGGAAACACAGTGATCAAAGGTGGACACATACCATTTCAATTTGAAAATTAGGGTTTCCTTTTCAGACAGGAAGCCTGGATGAAACAAACAAAAACAAAATTGAGCTGTATCATGAGGGGAATCTGAGAGTATTCACCACCCCCTCATATAGTCTCTGCAACCTCTGTAAGTTTCTAAAGCAGATTATTACAGTGCTTTTTGCATGTATATCCCTTACTTGATCTTCTACATAGCAATAGAAACAACTGATCTTCATCTTATTAATTGTCACAATTCTGCTGAAATTCTGAGTTTGGGGTAACTTACGCTAGCTTATTTTTTGCTCCAATAGGTGATTTGTGTCAGTGTCTTTAAAGCTGAATTAGGAGGTCCCTGTCAGTGCAAAGTTATCAGTCAGTTGTAATAGAATGACACTGGAGTCTTACAAAATCGTGAAAGTTCACTGCAAAGGCGCCGAAGATTATCAAAGACATAGCTTATCAGGATGGATTGTTTTGTTCGTAGCGTTTTGGAGGTGGTGGTTTCCAGTGCTCTGTATCAAAGTAAAATATCTTCCCCGTTATGCACAGAGCATCCGTTCATGTTGATTATGATTTCAGGCTTAGGACTGGAGCTCTGATGAGCAGGGGGTGCCAGTAGTACCTTTCTCACTAGCCTCGAACCATGGTGCCCTCAGAGCATCATCCTGCTGGGCAGCTGCAGCCCTCATCACGTGCTGCGGTTCGGCACCAGAGCGGCAGGATCCAGACCCCAGTCATCTGCTGTATTATGTTGCATTACCTCAGCACCAGAATACCGCTGAATGTAATTGCTAATCATCTAGTTGTTAACATACACAGATTTATGGCTCACTCGGAGTAGCAGATAATTCTCCAAATGGTCCCATTGATTTCACTGGGGAGAGAGTAGAATAAAAATTACTGAATATAAGGACGTATTTTCGTCTCAGGATATCTGGTATGTCTGTCCCTCAGCTCGGTACCACAGGCACAATACGTACGTTTGTCAGAAATTTGTGGTTTTTTTTTTGTTTGTTGGTTTTGTTTTGTTTTAAATTCTCCTAAGCTATTAAGCAGCTAATTGAATAATTTATTCTTTTATTCAAGGCAAACTTGATCCCACTGGCTGAAGGAGTAAAATCACTCAATCTTTTTCCACTTGCTATTTATAAGAGCAAAATAGAGGGTCTCCAAAGATACACTAATCATTTGAACTGTGAGTAACTGCCGAATCCAATGCTGAATCCAAGAAAGAAAAACCTAAGCTTTTTTTTTTATGTTGTTTTTCTATGTTGCTGTAACAAATGAGGTTCAGCTGAGGTTAGCAATTCACTTATTTTCCTTTTTTCATTTTCTGCTTTAATACTCAGAGGAACATCTGCATGTTGGACTGAGAGGTTCAGCCCAGGAAATACGCTGGCTTATTCTTTATGCTCTCTCTCTACCTCTAAATGTTTTTCCAAAGATTTTCACTTGTGCCACATTATAATGTTGTCCCAACAAGTTGTCCCATTGCAGGTCATTTTTCTTCAACATTCTTCTTGTCTTTTCTTCTGTTACCTGGGTGTTTTAGCTGGTTCTGACGCTGTTCTTCCTCGAGGCTTGAAGTAAACTTGAACTAAAGCATTTTTTCTCTGCCAGTGAAACGTCTTTCTTATTAACCATCAACAGTGTAGGCAGTCACTGAAATATCACTTTTCTGCTACTGCTGAGGCACCGTATGAGAAAAAGGTTGCTTTTCTCTACTTAAAGACTATTGTTCAGCCTATGTATTGCTATCATAAAACTGAGGTAGCATATGCAAACCTTGGTCTGTATTTTGTGTTACTGCAGCCCGGTCAGGGAGAGTGGCCCTTCAGTACAACATCTTTCCCCCGTGCCAAGCTTTCCTTGGCAGTGCACCAGGCCTTATAATTCTATTCTCTAATTTCTCTTTCCTCGACACACTTCACTTCTCTTTCAGACAATATGCCTGTTCTTAACCCCATACTAAGTACCTTGCTGTGGCTAACCCTTTAAAGGCACCCTCCTTGCTAGTCTCGTACTGCATTTTCTCTGATCTTTTCCCTTAGGTTAGAAACCCTTAACTCTGTTTTTGCTTCTCTTACACCAGAGGTGCTTTCATGATAGACCTGTTAGAAATTATACCATTTTTTTCCACTCCTTCCTTATTTTTCATCACCCTTGGGTGATGATGATATAACATCTAGCAGAGTATCCTCTGTTTCTGAATGCTGGATACACTTACAAGCTGAATCACAACAAGTTCATAAAATACATGTCTACAGTAGTTATGGCCTTTTTTAGTTTTCAGCAGAAACTCTCTATTTTTTTTTCTTTCTTGAGGAAATCTAGATAAACTAAACTCAGAACTACTGGATTACAAGTGCAATCCTGTGTTGTCACTACATGAAATCATGACCTCTGGAGCAGAGCTGTTTGGATTATGGTAGCATTTGGTTCTGCTTTCTTTGAAGGTTCTACTGTGATCTCCAAGGAGGAAAAAAATCATATATTTTGCCACAAGCTTTTGAAAGCTTATTCATCATACTGCCTTTTTATCCTTGCTTTTTGTTTCTACACTTTCTGCTGCAGTTCTGTCACACGTAATATTTTTCCACTGCCTTAGTTTCCTTCATTCACTTCTACACCTAAATAAACCGTGCTAAACAAGCCACTGTGAGGCTGCCTTTTTTTGATAGCTTTTCATGAAGAAAATTTGAGCTACCAGCTCTTCCCCAAAATATTCTTGTAACATTGGAGGTGACAGTGCGTCTCTTTTACAAGAGGCACCAAGCTCAGCTTTCTCATAGTCCTCTGCAAAGTAAAGAGAAAAAATCCCTCAAGCCTAGAACATCTCCATGTTGATTTAATATTTTCCATGTCCTGTAGTTGCTATCTCAATGACAGAGTAGATTTTAAGTTAATTTTACTGAGTAACAATTTTCCTGTGGGGCATTCAGATATCTATGGCTGAAATGAGACATAGACACCATTTTTACCTGCTCCATTTCCACACAAATTTCCAAAAGAACCAAAATATGGAAAGAGAAGGAAGGTTTAAAAATTTCTGCTAAAATAAGCAGTGTGGCAATAATAATTTACTAAATTAGAAATCTGTTACAATATTTCTAAAACAAGTCGCCTAGTAAGGTTATCTGATATCTGATTGCCTTTACTTTTTGTATTGCCCTAAATAAACCACCTTATTTTCTCCCAGAACTATATCTAGAACATTTGGCTCATAAGACATAAGAAGGCTACTTGTTAGAGTCTTTTCCTGCGTTTTTGGCACACTCTTACTTTTTGCCTTCGGCATAGTATGGGGCTAAACTTTTTTGCAGGCTATGAGTGTTTCAAAAGGAAGACATCTGAGAAAAGTCCTGAAATGGTTGCACTTTCACCATTTTCAAACTGTAATTTTAAGTCATATTTATATCGTTCTCTTTATTGGGATTTAAATCTTTGAGTTTAATTGACTTTTTTTTTAACCTCAATTTGCTTCTGTCAAAATTTACTTTTGCTTTTCTAATTATTTGAGATTGATATTGTAATTTTAAATTCCCTTCCAATAATCATGAAAGTCAAATAAACAGTAGACTTTCTGTAAATTAAAGTAAACCCAAAAGGATGAATTTAGTTTAGAAATCAGATTAAGATTTAGAGATTTAGATTAGTCTAGGAATAAAATCTGTAATTGTTATGCTTTCTTACAAAAAAGTATATAATCTTTAAATCAAAAAATGATGATCACTTCAACTTATCATAATTGCACAAAATGCAACATGGAGATCTTTCTTATGCCTGGAAGAATGCTGAATAAGCAAAATAGACTTTTACTTTTCTGTGTGTTGCTAGAGTCACAGTGAAATAAAAGGCAGACATTATGAAAGGCTGGCTTGTATACTGATTTTTGATTTTAGACTAAAAGTTTGATTACAGTTTAAAATAATTGGCAAAAAACTACTAGTTCTGAAATTCTTTTATAGAATACAACAGATGACCAAACAGAAAATTATTTTAGTTCTGTAGGTCTCCGAGATGTGGATGGATAATGATGAAGAGTTTCTTTATCTGATATTAGAATAAGTAGGGGAAAGGTTTGGCTTTTTTCTTTTTTTTTTTTTAATTTGTAAAATGCAGGCAAGCTATTCTGCTTTAAGTGTCTTTTCCTCTTCTGTTCTCCTGTGTTCAAAATCAAACTGCATTTTTCTTCAATTTTTCATTTTTAGTTGTTAACTTCTTTGAATAATTTTCAGCCTCTAGGCTGCTGCTAAGCAAGATGTTGCAAAAATTTGGCATTTAAAATTACAGGTGTGAGCATTCTGATTGATAATATGACATATGACCCATGTTCTGCTTCATAACAAAACAAACGTAACTCTAACAGTTGGCTTCCTAGTCTACGTGTTTATAAAATCAACATTCATGAACATTCCCTAATATTTATTCTAAATGAGTCATTCATGGAAGTCAGTATTTGCTAAAATACTTGTGGAAAGTGAATACAAAAGCCTGATATATAAACTGAAGCTAAATCAATTTTTTTTTCCTGCAAATATTTGCTGAAAATATTTTTATTTATTTGTTCTCTGATGGATTAATCATTATTTGGTTACAGAAATTTTACTTAAGATCTATGTTGGCCATTTATATGCCACAAAATCATAAAAGATATGTTGCCTTATTTAAACTTGTGGTACAGCAAAGCTGAAGCTTCCATCCTGTTGCAGGACCAAGCTATGGTGTAATTAATTTGCGTTATGGCCATATGAATCCTCATCTCAGAGCTATGCACAGATAAAAAATGCAGAAAGTGGAATTGCAGTCACTAACCACAGTAAACGCCCCAGTCTTGTACTGCAGTATTTGCAAACCTGTTTAGATGAGTAGATTTTCCCTCCTGCAGGATTTGCTGATGCAGCGTGGTGCCTTCCCTGTGCAGACTCGGGGAACGCGGGTTGTTTCTGTGAGCTACCAGCTTTGGGGGTGCTCAGCGCCTCTGAGGAGCAGCCAGCACCTCGCACTATTAGACCCTATAAAATTCATTTCAGAATAAGAATTTTCTATTTAATTGAATGTTTCTTAATTATATTAATTGTTTAATTTCTTAATTATGATTTAAGAGACCATATCAAGCTACTTTTGGCAGCAAGACTGATCATTGAGCTGTTTGACTTTATAGAACACCAAAATAAATAATATAAAACCATTCTTTACTGATCTTGATGTATGTACTACACGACATGCTCATTGTAAATCCAGCAAAAGTAGCTTTTTGGGGAAACATAAAGGAAATAATACAATAAAGGATTTTTGTCATAGTTTAAAGTTTTCTTTTGTATCTGATCTGATGCAGATTTCATGCTCAAATATGTATGTCAATCATTTATTAAATTTTGAAGAAGCATTAATGTCAGTTGATAGCATCTTTCTAAGAGACACTATTAAACTATTAAAGAGGGCCTGGACTCCTAAACTTCAGAGAGACTCAGAGTTCACACAGGATTTAAGCAGCTATATAGTAGATTTTACTCTACTTGTATTTAAAAAACCTGCAGGTTAGGACAGTTGCATAATTTTTAGGGAAAAAAAATGGTGTTTGATGTGAATTTTATAAATTTGACTACTCACCTCATCTACATCACAAAGCCACTGCTGAAAGGGTAGTTGAGCTCACGAACCTTGTAAAAATTGTATGAAAATAGAGTTTGATCTCAGTTTTGCGACTACCAGTGTTCCATTTTCATTAACAGTTTTAATTTTAAATTGGAAATCCTCGCTGCAGAGAGAGATCCTCAGGCACAAATTGCTTCAATAGTACTAGAAACTGAAGTTTGAATTGATGGCACTGAAAAGATATTTTGAACTAAATGGAATACAAGGATTTGAAGTAGGCAAATGCAGAGGTTGTTAGCTACAGTGTTGGCCCCAAAAGGAGTGAAGTCTACTTTTGAAAATGGTGTCTGTGTGTTGTTATTGCCAGTTTCTAACTCCTTTCCAACACTTGCATATTCCCAAAAGGATTTTTTCGGGTAACTTTATTATCCGAAAGAGATTATCATTAAAAATTGAAGAAATATTGCTTGATTTCCCTCTGAATGAAAGAAACACTCTTCTGAGATGCTTACCAAACTGCAGCCCCTGCAGTTCCTATAATTGAAAATCTGGCAGTTACAAAAAGGAAGAAAAACAAAAAATATATTTTTTTAGAGATTGATTTATGGCATGTAGGGTCAAAAGGAAAAGCAAAGGAGCCTGCTGGGTGTGCATTAAGACCAGAGTGCGGAACCTGGATTTAGACACCCCCCTGGAAAAGTGACAGGCACTAGAGATTTTCCTGTCGGGTCCGCTTCCATTGTTAGTCCTATTGCTCCGTATTCCTTCCTCCCGCATGCGGAATAGGAGGCAGGGGGACTGTCAAACCTGGACCTCTGCTTGCTCACGTGCGGCGTGTGGCGCGAGACCTGCGAACCTCCGCCGCCGTCTGCTGCCGGGCGCCGTGCGGGAGCGAGACGCGGCTCGGGTGGGATCCAGGCCCGGGTTTGCTCCTTTCACAATCCCCATCCGTGGCAGGAGAGTTTTGCAGGTATCCAGGTCAGAAGAGAAATGAAGAGAAACTGAATGCTGCTTTTTTATTTTTTCCCCTGCAACTGAGCACTGTTTTGGGGTTGCATTGAGCTGCTGAGGCAGCTGTTGTCAGATCAGTTTTAATAAGAAGCTGAAGGTGGCGGGGGGAGCAAAACAAAACAAAGACAAAAGCCCTGATGCCTCCAGCCACCCTGCTGACAGCTGTACATGTGTTTAAATATTGTTTCCTATTTAGACCCTTTCCGGTGAAAATGACCTTGGATTTTGACCTTTCCCTAAGGAGAGGAGATGTAAGTGTGTTCGCTAAGTGCATGTCTCTTTCCCAGCCACAAGCCTTCCAGATTCCTAAGGTTGGTCTTATCCTGTAGAACCTAATGCAGCTCCGTAGTCAAAACTCGTCTCGGCTAATAGAAAAGGACAATTCCGTATTTTCTGGCAGTGGTTGAGCATTGTATTTTATCCTTCAAATGGATCACGAGTATTGTGAGTGACTTCAAAAACATAGCATAGAGTACAAACCGTGTGCACAGACTGTGTGCAGTGCATGTTAAAAATTCACAATAAAGATTACATTCTCCTCCTAATGTGTGTGGATTTACATATGTAACACAAGGATGAGAAGTTATTATATCCACATAAAAAAGCTACTTTAAAATGCAGAACATGGCCATTTTCCAAAGTGAATATTACAATGTTAAATATTTGTAATACTGAATACATTATTTCAATTCTGTATATTTATGTGCCAAAATATTAACAGTAGGCAGACTGAAAGACTTGCCAATTTGCTGTTAGATATATTAACCAACCAACTTATTTTAATATCAATCTGTATAGCAAAAGTTTCTCTATTCTTACTATAGGCAAGAAGATATGCTAAGAATAATATTATATATACTGAGGATATATACTAAGAACGGTTCGGTGTAGCTACCCCTTTATCTATTAATAATCAAAGAGACTATATTAGCTTTGACCTTCCAGGGCATATGTTACCAGCTGACTGAAGTTGCACTTAAAATATAATTCTACAATTCAAATTCTCATGATTTGGCCTTCCCTACAAGCAGGGTAAAGATTCCAGGGTGATAAGATAGTAGCGAAAAGACTATAGAATTTTTTGACAGCATTTTGACAGCAACACTTCAGTAAGAGTAAAGCTCAAAATAGTAGGGGAAGAGTGAATGGGAAACTGTATATCATAAGAATAGTTCAAAAGATGCAAGTTGCTGAAAGAGGAGAAAATAGAGCAACAAAGTAAGTGCTAGAGGAGAAGAAGATTAAGAAATCCTTCTGAAAACACATGCTGCTCATTATTATTCATTACGATGAGGCTATACGAGCGGCTTAAATGCCTCTGTAACCTTCCCTTATATTCACGTTGTACTCATGCCTTTGTTCGACCAGAAAAATTTTATTGATATAAAAAAAATGTTTTTGTGAGCAATGAACATTTGTCTATTTCATACTAATTCATAGTGCCAAAGAAAACCGATGAGATCTAGAAAAAGTCTGTTTTGCCATGGTAACCCAAGAGATTTCTGTGAGGTCTGTACAATCGTGCTTGCATTCACAGACCTGTACCCAAAGTTCATGCAACTTTTCAGGCTGCATTTAAAGTGAATTCTTTGTGAAAATTTCTTAACAGAGCTTTTGTATCAGGATAGCTCTTCCAGCTCTAACAAAAGAGCCTGGCTACAGAGGAGGCCTGAATAAGTGGTTAAAAAAAGGCAAGATGGCTGATTCATACCAATGATTCATCAATAGTACCTACATTAGGTGGTACTGACAAGGTTTGCAGAAAAATGGTTAATTAAGAAAGAGAAGGTGAATTAAATTTGCCTGAAATTCAAAATCAGAATAAGGTTTTCCTTAAAAAAGAGAAGATTTTAAACCTCACTAATAATTGTGTTGAAAGTAAACTAGATAAAGGCTGTTTCAGATGAATGGATCATGTGGATACCGTTATTCCTAAATAAGAGGATCCTGTTCGTTTCTGTATGGCTATTAGTGAGATATTTCTAAAGCATTGTGTGGACTCTGTTTCAATTGAGTGTTTAACAGAGTATGTTATGTGTTAGGTCCACAGATCAGTCACCTTTACTGAGATAAGGAGAAGGCAGAAGAGTTGTGACAGTTCGGTGTTTGGTCGTGCAAATGCAAGTCACGGCCCTCTCTGCCCTGGTCACACCTGGACACAGATGCAGGCACATATCTTGCTGCCCGCAATACGGAAACCACGTTCTCCTCAAAATCAGTCTTCCGTATAGTATAGCAATGAAACAAATCACAGGAGCTTATAGTAGTAATTATTCTTAACCTTGTTTTAAAGCAAGAGTTTGTGCTGTCGTGTTGTGTTCCTTTACTCGAGACAGATGCAGTACTTTGGCCAGAGACTGAGACATTTATTGGGAAGACGTGTTTCCGAGAAAAAGGAATCTTTGGCCAAGATACCATTCACATTATTGTGTGTAAATAACTGGACTGTTTCAGCTAACGCATTGACTTTTGTGGATATGGTAGGGCTGCTACTATCTAACACTGAAATATGCAGTGTTATGTAGGCAGGCAGGTAGAAAACGACTAAGCAGAAAACACATTAAAACAAATTTCATTTTGTAGTCTAGTGGGATATCATGGGATAAGAAAAAGAAAAAAAGAGAGTGAATCCTTTTTTTTTCTTATAGCCAATACAATTTTTCTCTTCAGTAAACTTTAGTAATTTCCCCTTTTATTTTTAAAGACATAAAATTAACTTTTCTAAAATACTTATTGTTCCTTATTTCTTAAAAACTGGACCTCTCAATTCAATGATTTCATTAATTTCTCTTTTCAGCAATGTATCTTCCCTATTTTTTTTAAACTTTTTTCCCTTTCAGGAACTAGAGTGGAGAAGGAAGGTTGCTCTTGCTCTAGTTTTCTAGTATGCTAGGATGTAGTAAGTAACAAGTGTCTTAAGTGTCTGTTTCTTCAGGAAAATGAATATAAAATTATGTGGAATGAGTTTTCTGTAACTATATAAATCCCAATTAAAAGGATTTTCATCTTGCAACAGAGCGTTTATTTTGCAGGGCGTTAGGAGCTCTGTAGGAGGGAAGCCAGAGGAGCTAAAGCCCTCTAGCAATAGTCCATGAAGGCTCCAAGTGCAACCATTTCAAGAGCAAAACATTAACATGAATTAGACGAGATGTGATGCTGAACCCTCGGCAGGGTGCTTGTACATACAATGGGTATTTTGTGAGAAGACTGACTCATAAAGAGTGTCTTACATAAAGCATATTATATAAAGTAGCTCTTCACCTGCTGGCGTATTCTCTGGATTCCAGAAAGTTCCGTAAATCTCCCAAAGTTTGTACTTTCCACTGTGGTCCATACAGTCTGTATGTACTACCACCATTAGATTTTGTAAATGCATATGTGCTGATCAAATGTCCAAATGCAATACTTAAAGCTGCTGCAATGAAAGAGGGGCTTTTGAAAAATTTGGCAAATGTGGCCTTTTTCCAGAAATGTTATGTAAATTCTCATGTCTGCGCAGAGCAAATAGGAGCAGAACCTGTGCATGAAAGGTTTCATAGTGAACAGTCTGAACGTGAGCAGGCATCTTCCTTTCTGCGCCAGAAGGAATGAATAGTTCATCATTCTGTATACCATGATTAATTGTTATGATTATTATTTATTAATATTTACAATTGCCAATATTCCGAATTATATTTTACCGTACAACCCTGTCCTGTGCAGATCAGTTTCATTTTACAGCTCTCAATATCAGCCCATTAATCACAAGGTGACACTCCTAAATGGCAAACCTGTTGATCCATATTAATATTTATGGTTTTGCTATATTGTACTCTTGCTTTTGCTATACTGAGAAAGAGCAGTGCTGTCTATCAGTATGAGCTAACACCTCTTTAAAGCTGTAAACTGACAAGCAGCACATTGGAATTTTACTAATTATTTTACCAAGCTGACAACGACTAATGAAACGGAGCTGCCAGGCAGCCTGCCTGCACAGTGCCTGGCACCACTTGCTTTCAGGGCCTCTTTTGCGGGTTTAGGATTTTCTTTCTCACCAGATTCTGCTGACTATAAGGTGTTCCTTGGAAGAAGCTTCATTGACAGGTCGTAAGGGGAAACTAATCCACAGTAAGGTCAGCCCCAAATCTTCCATTTTTTCTTTATTCAAAGCAACCTTTTCAGTGGAAGATGCTTGGGCCTTTCGAAATACAGCCAAGCATCCAGGTACATATACTTTAAAGCTAGATTTTCAGTACTGCAGCACTTTGCAGCTTAGCATCAGTCCTGAGAGTGTTTTGGAGACATGGCTCTTCCAACACGTCTGGATTCATTTTGATGCAAGGTGTCTACTGTCCTTCTGCAAACTTTTCTTCCTGGGAAGTGGCTTGATTATCTGCAACCAGTGTAAAAATGAACTGAAACAATTCACCAGCTTTCCACATTAATATCTGTGACACCATTTGCCCTTAAAAGCGACAATTTATTCATCAGTCTGAGGCTCTCCCACTGCCCTTCAGTGCCCAGTCCTTGACGCTCAATCTATGAGTTATAAACACGTCTAGAGTCACATGTGTGGAGTTTTTGTATTAACAATATTTAGAATACTGGACTAGGTGATATTTAGGTTCATGAGTTCAGAGATTTTTGCAACTGTTAAGTATCTGTAAAGGTAGCACTGCTTGTGATTTTTTTTAGCTGAGCTGACATACTGTCTCTCTAGCTGAAACTAAGCTATGTAGTGTGCTGAATAAGCCTGATTCCAACCTGAATTTTCTGTCAAGGCTACTTTTTCTTAAGCAACTCTCCAAAACCCCAGCCAAATTGAGTTCCTTTTTCTCACCATTTTTTTTTTTGGTTTGTAAATGTTACAATTAGTAAATAATGTATCTATGGCTGTTATTTTGTGCAAATAAGAGAATTATGAGTACTTTCTGTTACTAATACCAATTCATAGTTAACCAATAAGTACAAAGGAGATCTACCATCAGAAAGTGTGAAAGCATATTCAGAGGCAGCTGTGGCTCTTTTTCTCGTGTCTGTATCCGTGTGTGTGTGTGTGTGTGTGTGTGTGTGCATGTGTGTGGGTTTGTGTGTGTGTGTGCACGTATAGAAGGCAACATCTGCTGAAGTCAGGTTTTGGCCATCTTCCACCACATTTTGTACTCTATTGAGTCTTCATTACTGATTCCTTCTAGAATACTAGAACCAAAACAGCCAAAGCCTTTGATTAATCAAAAATACTATTGTGTTTGGCTGTGGTGTTTTTTTGTTAAGCTTTAAGAATATGCATGCGCAGTGTTTGTGGAAAGCTCCATTGTGTTCCCTTAGGGCATGTGTGGGTTTTTGTTGTATGAGCTATCATAGCATATTGGCCCAAGAGGCTCTGGTTAGCTGAAATACTAAGTGTCAGTTGTAAAATTCAGGAAAATAAGTTTCTGTGGCAGTTGTTTTTCACGTCAAGTATAATGTTTAGTTTTATAAAAAAGAAAAACAAGAAAAATACTGCAACAGCACTAACCGGGTAACTGTCGTCTTTGATACGCTCATTTCCTGCCACTTCAGTTCCTCATCACAGTAGAGTACACAGAAAGATTATGCCTATGCTATGTATAGGCTTTGCCCTTGACGAATCCAGTCATTTCAGCTTTCACAAAGAACAAGCCTGTCTAAAACCAGAGTGGATTTGTAAAGTGTTTACTAAGCTATAAAATCCAGCATAACAGGCATGATTAAATAGACACCAATGACAAACAAACGACTCTGTAAGAAACAACAAAACACATAACCAAAATTGTTGTACGGGTTTACTGCCTCTTGGTGTTGCTTCCAGGGAAATTGAAAACGTACAATAATTTTTCTTTCGGAATTTCTTATTCAAGTGCTCAAAGAGCTTTGTTTAATGTGTGATTTTTTTCATTGCCAGTTTGTTATAAAACACTGCTATTTTTACATCCAGCAGAACCCTGAATGAAATGACTCTTGCAAGCAACCTCATGTGCATCCCCGGCTTGCACGTCAGGTGGGAAGGCGCTTCTGGTCTCTCATTCTGCGGCAGCTGATAGCGGGCTCCGCAGCACCTTAATGATAAGTGACTAGCGTGCTTTACACCCTCCCGTGTAAGGGACACACAGCAGTCCTCACCAACCAATGGCCAGCTCTGTGTCCTGAAGCTGCAGCACAGGGAAGCATCCCGGCTACACCACATGTGCTCCTGCAGCCCCGACACAGATCCTGGAGCAGACGAGGCGACGGTGCTTTGCTCAAGGTCATTCTGGGAGTTAGAATCAAGTGTGGAAATAGATTTAAGGGATTCTTTGTTCCATCATTATAAGCTTTTGCATACCAACAGCTAGCTTAATCTACACAAATGAAGACTAATATAGCCACTATTAAAGCATGTCAGTAAGAAAAACAGATAAAATGCATTCTATTGCTATTCCTTGGAAGAGCACTAAGGCATGTAAAATTCTGAGAGGAGCCTCCCGTCCATCAGCAGTAAAGCAGCTTTTAAGCCGTGTAATTAAGTACACTTGATACAGTTGATTGTATCTCCCTGATGACTCCTTTAGTTTAAAAAATAATAACTGAGAATATAAATCACTACTGCAAATCGAAAGAGACCAGCAGCAACATCAGCACAAAACTTTCATGACTCTTACAAAAGAACTGTCTAAAGCCCCTGAAGAGGGGACCGTCTTCAAGCTGTGTTTAAGCCAGCATTCATTTTACTATTATGGATAAATGGTTGAAGCCCCTAAGGGAAAGCACAGAGATGGGCCAGAAAAAAAGGTTCTGTAAATCCAGTGCCTAACACCTCAGTCTGTCAACTTTATGCCACTGCAACCCTACTGAACTATGTCTAGCTGATGGATAGTGGTAATTTGTGATGAACATTCTTGTTAAGCTATTTAGGCTGACTTTTCAACATTTATGATGTAACCTACTCCAAGGGCCCTTAGCAAACAGCTAAGAAGGGGAGGATGGGTGGAGAAGCCCACCTCTTGTGGGCTCCAGACAAGTCTAAAGTAAAAACTAAGCAGACTAGTCAAATGCTAGTCTGGACAATGTGAGGATGCTCCTTCTCCTCCCATGTGGGGTGTCTCCTTGATTGTGCATTACTACTTTATGGTTTTTTTTGCTAGTGGCACGTTTAGCTGTACAAAATATCCTCATAATCAGCAGACCCAGGAGAGGTAGGGGCCTGTGGAGTGCTGTGTGTGCACAGTCGTTCATAAGGAAAGATTATGAAATGACTCCAGGATGACTGGGCCTGGCCTGGGAGACAGTAACAAAGAGCCACAATGATTATATGTATACATGTATATATTTTTCCTCCACAGTTATTGTATCCCAAAGTGGTTGTGTCAGGACATCACTACTTCTTTTTCTGTTTCTTCAAGCACAAAACTAGGCTCAGAATTTGATTTGGCAGCCACTGAGCCACCCTAATATAGCAGCAGACAAATCTAGGCAAAGAACAGATCTATCTCTATATCTGACTGATCTCTCTGCTTATGCACAGTGACAAATTCTCACCTCTCCATATAGATCAGCAGGCTCTGTAACCAGTAAGTCACGCATAAGTTGTGACATCGCATCACAAGATTGGCAATTTGGAAGCACAGAGTACAAGGTAAAACATGCAGTTATTTTACATGAAAACGGCATCTTTTTCCATTACAGTAATATTTTCCTGCATTCATCCTTTTGCGACAAAAGAGAATGTTCTTTTTTCCCATCTTAAAATACACAGAAAAACATACAATGAAAGGAATTAGTGAAAACAAATCCTTCAAGATTAGTTTCTTATACCATTTATTCTTTTTTCTAATGTATTTTCATCCTCTGAGAACAAACATAAAGAAATTCCTATTTCTTATGTTACCTTTAATATATATATTTTATATATAACTAATAAAATACAAAGATAAGAGATAAAAATGTATGCATAGAGGTTTGTAGAGAGATGCCTATGAAAAGAATTGTCCAGACATGCTAAGTATCACCAGCTGTCTTTGATCTAGGGGAAACTGGAAATACTTAGCTTGTTTTTAGGGATTAATGATATGAAGTTAGGATATTTTAAATGTTCCTTCATCCCTTACATTACTTTTCTGCAGAACCTGAATTGCTAAAACACTTGGGCATTTCAGAAAGACCTCCTCATAGTTTCCCATTAAAGACATTTGGTCAAATGCCTTAGAAACCGTGCATTTCAGGGAGCTGTTGAAAAATATCTACATTTTTCTCTCTCCTTTTTTTTTTTCTTGGTGTGTGTGTATGCGCGCCGAATTAGTAACTGCAGAAATAACACAAAGAAAGTAGATTCGAAACACATAAAATTTTATTTAAATAAATAAATGAATTCACTGCTGCTGTTAACATTCTTATTGTAAAGAAAAATTCAGGAGTATGTCTAAAATGTTCCTGCTAATGTGAGACTATTGATAATGCAAACCAATAGCTCAGTTAGTTTTACTGTTTCCTCTGGAAATATTAATTTAAAAAAAAGAATTTATAAATCAGAAAGCCGAGAGGAGATTAGCAGAAAGACAACTAATCTTGTGAAACTTATATTTTATGTCTGACGTGATGTTCTGTTTTCTACGGCATGATGTGAGTGTAATGAATCTCTGCTCATCACAGCGTGGGTCTGTCTATCAAATAGATAGTATTAATGACACTACCTTTAATATGATAGTTTTCAAACTTTTCTTGATCACTGAACTGAATATGGATCAATTATCCATTTTTTATGGACAGCTATTCAGCCTTAGCATTAAACTTTTAATTGAAAACTCTTTTTTATATGATATAAATGAAAATAAAGTAATAGCTTCTTTAGAGCAGCTGTGAGCTGTTGAGCATGGTCTCACAGACCACCCACTAGTCTATAGACCACAATCTGGAAACTACTGTTAAATGGGCTTATCTGATGACTTTTTTACAGATTGCATATAATTAGCTGGGCTCAGCCTGTTTCCTAGAGCTTCATCCACTTTCTGACAACCAGAATTTCATTGTTGGTAGAGATCACAAAGATTGAAGTGGACATAAAATAGACTTATCTTCTCAAGAGAGGGTCCCTGCTTTCCAAAGTGCCAGCATGCAGGTTTTCAGAAGATATCACTCCATTGCAGCAGACTACGGTGTGAGAATGACTAATAAAAGAACGTATCTCAAAGTATGGCGACCTAGGTCACTGAGACTGACACAGAAGCCTGATAGTCCTTTGGTATTGGAAAATTCAGGTTTCAGAATAATAGAAGCTTTGAAACCATCCAATATTTTAATTATGCAGGGGGTATTATTCTGGATCCCTGGTTTCCTAAGCTTGAATTTCACTGATTATAATGACGATCTGGACTACCAGTGTAGCAAAGAGATCACTTGTAAAGACTTATTTTCTTTCATGAGAAATAAAGCCCTAAAGCTTTCATTTTGTTAGTATTTAGTATTTTGTTAGTATTTCATTTAGTTATTTGTAACCTATAGAAATATCCAGTTCAGCTTTGTAGCACTGATATATTCCTACATTTGGCGTCTCAGTAGAGGTGAAATTATTTTTGTAATTGATATTAGGGGAAGACAGCAGCATTGAAAGAATAATTACTGATTTTGATAGTGTGAGAAGAGAGAGTCAGCCTTGAAATCATTATTACTGAATTTGATATTGTGAACATGCTTTCGCAATACTCTCTGAATTCTACAAATTCCTAATAAACTGTGTTAAAAACCCTTCATACATAAGCGGTTATACGAAAATATTTGCCAGATAAGTCAGCCCATAAGGAAGAAAGAATATGCTGAACAGTTTCTTTAAAATCAGTAAGAACAGACAAATTAACAGAAAAAAAGTTTGGTTTTTGTATTTGTGGAATAAAAATTTTGATCTCCCATATTTCTAATCAGTATTCCTGTGCTTACACATACAGAAGATATACGAGTTTCTAGAACACAGGCCCTTTGGGATTTACCTTTCCTCTGTAACAGTTTTAAGGTTGTTCAAACAGTGTTCATCCTACCTTCAAAGTCTTGTTTCTATTTGAATTGCAAAAATGCTAGATAATTACTTATTTTTGTCTATGTTTTTTTATATGCCCTTGTGGCCAAGGAGGCCAACGGGATCCTGGCTGCATGAGGAGGAGCGTTGCCAGCAGGTGGAGGGAGGGGATCCTGCCC
>JAUBNY010000846.1:1032026-1097688 GCA_032275445.1 Crypturellus soui
ATGAGGAAGAACTTCTTTCCTGTGAGGGTGACAGAGCCCTGGAAGAGGCTGCCCAGAGAGGCTGTGGAGTCTCCTTCCCTGGAGATCTCCCAAACCTGCCTGGAGGCCACCCTGTGCTCTAGGTGCCCCTGCTGGAGCAGGAGTCCCTTCCAACCTCAACCATTCTGTGATTCTGTATTTAAGAACTTAGAGATCTTCAAGGACACTCAGTTCAGTAAATGGTCATAACAGTAGTTAAAAGTAAATAAATTCCATCCTTGGCAGGGTTTGCAGGGAAAGGGAATATGTACAGCATGATCCATTCTTTTTTACTCATGACAATGACCTGCTTTGAGCAGATGGAGGAGAACCTATGTCCAGGATAAAGGAAAAAGTAGAAAACTGAAAGCTTTTCTATTTATCTAACCTAGACAAACCTTTAATTGTAGAAGAGAAAGCAATGTCCGTTGTGTGGTGGTTCTTCTAGAACATGTGGAAGAGCTCCTAGAATGTCAGGATCACTTTTCTTCCTTCCTTTGACAATGCTCCACAACACTTCTGGTGTAATTCATGATGAAAGTGCTTTCTTGAAGCGCTTGTATGATTAAATTGGCAGCATTTCTTGAGCATCCAGCATTGCAACAGGTCAGATATTTTTTATATAATTTTGTTGTTAAATTATTTTTAACATATTTTTATTGATATAAGATATAGCTTTGTTGCAAGCCAGTAGAACTGTAGTTCAGTACTGTCTAGCTGATCTTTAGTTTTGCCTTGAGAAGGGTAAAGAATCATTATCTACCTTACAAACAATAACAGGATAAAATACTATCTTTCTAAGGAGGCAAGCAAAAAAAAAAAAAAGTTAATTTCTGCATTTTGTATTAAACCCATTGCAAATTGCAAAAATCTCCAGCAGTTCATTCTAAGGCAAAGTAACATAGTGCAATCTTTAACTACAGACAAAAGAAGCACTTTTTATTTACTTCTGACAAGCAGAAACCAGCCTTGTCCAAGATGCTCAAACCCTGCTCACCCTCGCTCAGCCTATCTGGAAGCATGTTACAGTGCAAGATATGTTTTAGAAGGAAAAAAATATGAATTAAGATTTTTTTAGCTTAGCCTACGTTATGTTTGGCAAAACGAACATAGCATAACACAACATAAGCAAAATGAAAAGCCATAAGGCAAAGGCAAAGTTAGATGCTGTTCTGTTATATCACAACCTTAAGGAAAATGCAAATGCTTTATCATTCCCCACGTCTTCCTTTCCTAAGATGGAAATAGCCCATGAGATTTTTTTTTTCCTCAAATAACATGAAGTCCTGTATTGACAAGAAAACCTTTAGGTATTTTACGTGTTTGCTGTTTAAGGTGTGCAGCTGACCGACACCATTTATAACCAGTGGAAGGAAAAATTTATCATCTTTCTCTTAATAGCTGAATGATGTTCTAAATTATTTTGAATACTTAGATTTCATCCTATGTGGTTTTTGATTCATTGTGATTTTCATTTTTTTCTGTTGATTAGATTTTCAACTTGTGCATCTGTTTTCCCGGTGCCCTCCCTTACACTAAAGGGAGCAGAGGAGGCGAGAGATGCAGGGTTTCTCTGGCAGTGCCAGGACTCGGTAGCAGGTCGGTTACTTTCTGCACACAGAGCCAGGCAGTGTGTGTAGCACAGTGCCACTCAGCCCCTGTGAAGGGATGAACACCAATTCTGCCTTCCTTCTGCAGACAGCCACCCTGGAGGAGGCAAAATACCATAGCAAATATCGCAGTTGGGTCTGGGCACCCGACCCAGTTGCGTCTAGTCACTGCCTAAATCCAAAACAAGGGCGAATGCTATGCAACTATCCAAAAAGATTGCTTTCCAGAGACATCCCTGGGCAAGATCTGAGGCTTGAATAGTGTGAAATCTGGGAGCAAAGAGTCAGTTTTCCTGCTGCCTGTGTTCTATGAAGCATTGTGCAATCCTGTGAGAACATTCTGGGAAAAAGATAATCACTCCCTTTTATTGTAGCAGATATATAGAAAAACAGAGTCATTGGATATGTCCAAGGCTCGAGCTAAATTGATTGGTTTATAAAAGACTTCTTTTTTCCACTAAATGTGCAACATCTATTGTCCTTGCTCCATTGCTAAAGTATCCATTTCTTCTTGGTAAGCTTTTTGAAAAAAACAGAAAACTTTTTTTACTTAGCAGACTAGTTTCTGTTCTCTTTCATTTGGCTAATTGAATGAATAATTGGTAATACAAATCCCCAAGGAAAAAAAGAAATCAAGTCAATATTGCACTTAGAAGTGCAGTATGTTTCACATTTGTCAAAAAAAAAAAAGAAACAAGGACTTACCGCTTTTAAAAATATTCACACACACACACACATACACACACAAGACAAAGATAAGCCAAAGGTCTACCTTCTGCTTTTTATTTCACAGTAAATTCCCTTGAAACCCCAAAAGGAAATGGATTTGGAAATGGTTGCAATTGAAAGTCTGATTTATGTATGTGCTCCTGAAAACATAAAATAGAAAATTGAGCATATATCCCAAATATATCTTCCTGCATTAAGGAAATAAATTTATATTGGCACATGGTAAAAAGGAATCAGCTTTGGTCTCCTGTAAATGTACCCTTGCTAAATTAGGTTTTGATGGCCTTTAATGAGATAGGGCTTCTATTCAGTTCCTTTCTGTCTTGCAGATAAATAATAATAATTTGGGAAAAACGAAGGGAGACATTGGAAATCATGCAGAACTGAAAAGCTTTCCAAGATTAAATAAAAAAAAATCAAGTAACTATGTCCAGCTGATGAACTGATCTGCAGATACCTGTAAGTACATTATATAAACTCAGGAAGTGGAATGTGCCTATGGAGAGAAACTGCTTGGCACTCACTGCCTGGTCTGCTTAAACCTATGTTAAGATAGTAATGCTTGATAGTGGACCACTCAGCCTAGAAATATCATCCGGAGCACATATATAAATATTTTTAACATTTATTAAGGACGTGTCATGTTCCAGTGTAAATCAGCTGTAAGGGAGGCATCATTCAGCTCACTGTACAAGTGGGAGGTGCGCTGGCTGTCTCCAACCTGAGTCGCCCTGTGAGACCTGGCCTGTTCTAAATCCGGGATCTAGAGCTTTGTTCAACTTTAATTTAAGCAAATTAACAAACCAACAAATGACCTAATATTCTAAGCTAAATTGTCTGCTAGTTTATGCAAAATTGCTCATGCTTGAATGAAGAATGAACAAAAGCCTAAGCCCAACTTCTTGGAAGTTATCATTAACTTTCAAGCTGCTCTCTTTGAGACGTAAATTGAGCCTTCCAAACGCTATTCTTGGTCTTTTAACAGTATAGTAATATACTCGTTTCACTTTGGAAGTCATTAATATGTCCGAAATACATAAAAACTCTTAAAAGTTTGCGACATTTAACTTGCAAATTATTTTGTGTTTTCTTAAGTATAATTGATTTTCTTCTCACTGCTAGTAACTGCATCATGAGGAACATCATGTAGGTCAAGCTGATGTTGGTTTTCATTTGTTTTCTCCTGTCCTACAGATATTTTTTCTTCTGTTTTTGATCTTTTTTTTCCTTAAGCTTTTCAAGATTGTAGGCACAGGCACTCAGGTGATACAGTTTTGAATCCTCCCTCCCCAGCATTAGATAGGTAAATGTGAGGACACATCATGTTACTATCTGAGCTTTAATTTCTTAGAAAATCTTATTTGAATATCTCTAAGAATAAATGGAGGGCCATTATTCCTCTTATAGAACACTTATCTGATAGAAACTTCAAGATAAGTACTTTGGTTGTTGTTGTTGAGGAACGAATTAATACAGATGGTTCCAGAAGAAATAAAGGGTAGCTGAAACCCTAACCAGGCTGTTCTGATGATCCAAAAGTACCTTTAGAAGGTCACATGATTCGGCAACGTTTTCTTCTGTCTTTCTTTGGCAGTTTGGCTTAAATGGTGTTTCAGGAAATCTTTTCATGCTAAATTTGCTTGCAGTCTCTCACTTCTCTTATTGTTACAGTAAATAAATGTTATGTAATTGCCCTAGGGAGCATATTTATGTGGAAAAGGTGAGTTAAGGAATACTAAATATTATGTAGGGCAAAAATAAAACCAGATTTAACCTTACTTTTTTCCCCCCGCTTCCTCTTTTCCGCTTTGACTGCTTTTATTTTCAATGTGCTGAAGATAGAACACGGTGTGCTTCTTATGCAAGTCTGAAGTCAGAGCTGGCATGTGGTTTGTTTCAGCCTGTCAAAGATGCAGTATGCTATATTCTGTTCAATAAGGCTGCTCAATAAAGCATATGACCGTAAATCTTTTTATGTACACTACAGTGGAGACCTTTGCCCTGAGTGATTTACCAGGTTTTATTAAGCTGTAAAGGGACTAGTGATCAAGAGCAGTTTTGAGAGGGACTTAACCAGTCCAGAGAGAGAGCAAAAGAAAAAAGGACTTAAAAAATATAGGTGAAAGAAATAAGAAGAGAACAAAATTTTGGTTTTATGTCATGACTGCTGTGAAAATTGTGAATGCTTCTACTTGCAAAGTTATATGCCATGATGTGATAATTGACAGTCTGAGCAATAACTCAGGAAGTCTCTGGAAAGTGATACTTTGTTTAATAACTATTATTTTTAAACTCCTGAAAGTTTTTACTATTTATCTATTTTACTATTTATCTTTATATCTTTTGTAATTCAAACTAAGGCTTGGACTCATTTTCCAGTGGTAACGGCAAACAAGAGCTAATAATCCATTTAGCTGCTTCAGAGCATTGACTTGACATGGCATTTTGTGTATAGTGTCACATAGAAAGAAAGAAGGTATTAGCATCTGTAAGTCTACACAAAGTTTCCATAGAAGACACATATCTAACCAACACTGCTGAACACACAGTTTACACGCTTCTAAAAAATATGTATTTAAGCTTTAAAGTCCTGTCAGTTATTGTATTTGTATTGCCAAGATTTAACTAGACTCCACTAAAATCATGTATTGTATTTCTACTGAGTATCAGCTATCTTCTGCGTGTTTGTCATTTCAACCTAGATTCCTGAATAAAGTATTTGTGGAGGTTTAAGCCGTGGAATTAAACCATTCTACATTAAGTTTCCAAGATATTAAGAACCTTCATCCAAATTAGTTCGTAAACATTGTATCCACCTTGCATTATTTGGACTGACAACATCTCTGTGGAGCAAAGAACATGTTTCCAGGTCTTTCCAGTGTGCTGAGGCTTAGCTGGCTGATGTGGCATTTGTCCCTCCTTACAGTAAATATCACAACTCTTGCAGACAAACACTGTCACAGAGCTGCAGGTGTAGCTATTGATCCATAAGATCCAACATGCACAAACCAATATATTTTGCTATGGTCAGCATGAAAAAAATGCATCCCAGAAAAGCTCATGTTTAAACTTGGATTGTTTGGATATAGATTTTTATAAGGAGTTGGCACGATATAAATATTATTTATTTATTATTACTATTATTTTATTTATTATAGTTTTATAATTTATTGTTTTTTACTTTGCTCAATGAAAAAATAATCTTAGAATTATTTAAAATCGTATAGTACCCACAGAGGAGTGGGATCTTGGACATTTCACCAGCATCCTAAACAAGATTCTCTGATTAGCAGAAAATGTAAATGGACGTGATAAAATAGCAGTGAATGAAGAGGAGACTAGAAAAGTTTCTCTTTTTTTTCTGTTAATTGTTTCACAAAAGTGTGTACTTGTAGGTACATATTTTGTATTGCATACACACATATATATGCAAGGCAGTGTTCTTTTTTATCTTACACAAAGAATATGAATGAAAAAATGGTGGGAAATTTGTAAGCAGTGGGTGAGGAGCTGTGAAAATAGAACAATTTAATTTTAGTGTTGTTCTTGATATAGTTAGGATATAAGAGCTATTTTGTAGGTTCTTGGGGAGGGTTTTTGCAGGCCGAAGTTAAATTATACTTTAAAATACAGCATTTGGGAGATGTCCAAATGCTTACCACGTTTTAGGGTTCAATTCTTTTTTTAATCGTATGAAGTAAAATTTCATCTACTTCATCTACCCATCTTGTTATTTATGTGAGGCTCATATAGAAGATGTGAATTTTGCTCTTACTGGGATTATTACAGTAAAATTTCTATAGAAAAAAGATGAGGTTTGTATTGCATGCTAGATATTAGTGTTAGTTTTTGTGGAGGCCAGGTGTGTTTAAAGTTAATTTAAACTTAAAAATACATCTCTGAATATAGTTTAGGTGTTATGAGTAGTAAAACTTAAAAAGTTGCCTGTCAATCAAATTCTTTCAAATAATTTATGGCCCTAATCCCTCGCCAGAGACTATATCTGCCATCAGACAAAGGAAATCTTGCAATTCTGACAAATAATATCAAAAATGATGAGAAGTTTATGATCACAGTATTGAAGATCATGTTCTTCAATAAGCATGGTAAAGGAAAAAAAAGGGATATCATGATTTTAAAAGGGATGTAATTTTAAATAAAACCTTCTGGGAAATGTCAGCATAATGAAGTATTGTGATCTAAACTTACACGATAAGTTTTTGTTCTTGTTGATTTTTTTCTGACAGAATTTCAAATTAGTTACCAGAGTTTTGTGGAATATATTTTTTAATAGTGACATTTCTATTTAAGTGGAAAATGATTGCTTTTTGAAACAACCTGTAGTGCTGGTATTTTCTGAATGTAATATCAAAACAAGATTTTCTTGACAATCCGAAGTCCCATATAGTAACAGTACAACTAGCAAGGCTACCTTAAAGTAAGTGCATCAAGACTGGATACACAAGCACATTCATGTTCATATTAGTGTGTGTATATGTATATATGTATGTATATATATGTGTATGTATATGTATATATAGGGTATATTAAGGGACAGGATATACACAGAAACACATTTATGCAAAACAGCCTAAGTTAAATGTTTTATTCAACTATTTTCCTCTTGGTAAAATGACTGTGGCAAAGTATTATAAAATTATCTTCTATGTAAAATATGTATCATTCACAAAGTGGGATCAAGCACAAAGAAAGCCCACAATAATGAAGCCTAGAAAAACTTCTAAATGTTTTCCTCTCTTTAAACTGAAAATTTAGTGAGGAGGATGAGAATGGAGGGGGAAACTTGTTTTTGTTTTTTAATGACGTTTATTGTCCTTGGATTTTCCTTTGGCCACTACCTTGTTTCTAATCCCCTAAAACCCTTAATGGAGTTCTTAATAATTTAAGTTATTAAACATTTTTGGAGGATTATGATTGCTCTTACTAATTATATGGTGAATATGTAATCAAATATTCATCATTTAATTGGGATCAAAATGTATAATCTTGGAAATGTTTAGAGACATGTAAAACTCACTGGATTTAATTGAGGTAGTTAGAAGGTTAGGAATAATATTCTGAAGGAGGGAGGGAAACAAAGAGGAATTGAGTGACATTTCTTTGTGTTCAAACTTAGCTTAATTGTCAAAACCAGTTTAGGGATCAAACAGAAAGTGAAATTCATGGTAACACAGAACTGGGTCTGAAAAGGAACCTTTCTTCATGCCTGACTGTGCGACTCACAAATTTTAACTAAATTGGGATATTTTTAAGACTAAATATTGAAATTGTATTAATATTATGGCTAAAATCATTCAGAAATGTAGAGCACAAATATTCTTGCTTACATGAGAGCAGAATTTAGTATTGCTTCATGAGAATAAATTTGCTCTGCATAAATATTTTGTCTGATAACAAGTTCTGAACTCAGGTCAGATTCATCCACTGGTTTCTTTCCATTTGGGAATAGCTTTTATACAACTTACTTATAAAAAGCAGAAATTCAAAAGTTTTAATTTTTTTTTTTGTTTGTGGTACTAGCACCCTCCACAAGTTCTTCCTCCCACTTAAAACTCATGTGTTCAACTAGATGTGCTTTTGTATTCTCTTTTTTTTTTTTTTGGATCGGGTGTTCTGAAGTTCTGTCTACCCCTTAAAATATTCTGAAAGAAAGAGGAATTGCAGGTATTTGATATTTCTTGCAGAACAGGGCCTTCTCTTGTGTCTGAGTAATGACTGGCTTAGAACTGAATTGAAGGTGTCAAAAAGCAAGGCTTTTCAGTTCTTCTGTCAGAGAGGATAGCTCTGTTAATAAGAGACATTTAGGAGTCTTTGTACAAATGATGCTTATTTTGACCAATCTAAATTTCTGTAGCTTTGCTCTATATGATAAATTAGAAAATAGCAGCTCATTTTGAAGCAAAGTGCACTAACCTTTTTCATATATGTCAATAGCCTCCTTTGTCCTCCCATATCTACATCCAAAAACACATATCAAAATTCAGCCTGGAGTTATGATGCTGAATATGCATGACATGGCTGAATACAAAATTAAACATAATTCAGCACTGGACAGCAGTTTTGGAAAGACAAGTTAATCAGGTTAAAACTGCTTCATTTTTATGTTTGCCAGCAGCATGTATTTACATTAATTTTCCTGAAATGAAAGTCAGTGTGGTGACGATAATGATTATATTTCCTGTTTTACCTAGTGACACAAGACATAGACAGCATGAATGTGGCTATAAACAGAACTATTACATCTTCTCCCCAGAAGAACCAATTAGAAGATAACAGATTTTTCTTCAGAATAAGTAACCTGTTGTTTTCAATCTTCTGTACAAGACAAAAAAAAATTTTGAAGTACTACGACCTTTGAAAAACAAAACAGAAATAGCTCCGACTCTCATAAAGAAAGATAAATGGAGTTATCTTCCAACCATTTCTAAGCTTCAGATGCTTAGAATTCATACTATGAATCTAAAAGCATGGAATTCCTTAGTCCTAAAGTTGTACATTCATAACTAGTGAATTCATAACAAAAACCCAAATGTTACAGGGCTGTGTGCTGCTTGTGTATCGAAGGCATCACCACCACATACCAAACCCTGCAAAGACATACTGCAGTGAGCATTTGAAAGAGAACAGGGAGTATTTGCAACAGATAGAGTAAAAGGAACAGCCCACTACCTTGCTCCTCTTACTTTACATGGTTCATTTGTGGTCTCAGTTCTCAGCCGTGGATGTGACCTGGTTTTAATTATTTGTTATCTGTTGTGGTAAATTAAAAAAAAAAAAAAAAGTAAGTAATATTTTTAAAAACATCTGCATTTACATTGCAAGCAAGTAAAGTGACTTCCACTAGATGGAACCAGCTTGGCTGCAATATGCTTGCATATGTAGCATTTTTATATGTATGTGTGTGTGTGTGTATTCACACAAACACAAACTTATTTATTTATAATGTATTTCTGATACCGCAGTCATGTCATGTGAAGCCCACTGGAAATTCCTCAGGCTACTCTGTAATAATTTATGGACCATTGTGGTAAATAGCATGAGCAGTTTTAACTGGAAATAGGCAGATTCGTAAATGTGGTGGGTGTAGCACAGATATAACCGCACTGAGCTGTACTCTCACGACAAAGGTAAGTTTTACTTCCACTACTAATGTCAGTTCTTCAAAGCAGGTATATCTGAGTTCTCTTCCCTTGTACAGATGAAATGGCTAGCATATGCTTAATTTAACAAATCAAGAGTTTTGTGGTGACCTCGAGGTACCACATTCCACAGAAAAAGAGTATCCTGTGATTTCAGATCTGAAAGGATCCTGACACTGTACTGAGGAAGCACAGAATTGTTTTCCGCTCTGAGGGATCAAAAAAATAGGTATCAATAATCCATAAGCACAATGTGTTTATGAAAAAACTAAGAATTTAGACCAAGCTCAGCCTTGATATGACTCAAATAAACTGGTCTTGGCGAATTAAACGGTGAATAAATGACATCCAGCTTGTTTTCTTGCACATAGTTTTTGTAAAGTTTATCCTTAGGACTGCTTAACTGTTGATTGCACCATATGGCTGACAGTGATATGTACAGCCTGGTCTAGCTGGTATAATAAATCAACTGGTACCTTATAATGGGCACATTTCTAATCTATTTGATATGACATTATAATTGTTCCCAATCTGTGAAAAATAATTTTGACTGAGCGCTATCATTTTAAATTTACAATTAGAGCCTGATTTTTCTCTCACTTAAGTTGAAAAATAAGAGGATTGTTTGCCCTGAAGTTTTATTTGTTAGAAGAATTAGTACAGAGGTATGGAGTGATCTGTTGTTTTATCATCACAATCTTGTGACAAAAGAGGTTTTCCAGAACATGTATGAATGATCCGTCTCTTTCTTAAAGACAGTAGTTATATTAGTTTATTACAGATTTAATAAAATGCTATTGTCTAAAGAAATTGGAGACATTTCTGAAATAACTGTGATGTATTATTAATTAAGGAGCTGGGTATGCCTGGGCTTGCCTCCAAACTATGAGAGCATCCAAGGAAAGGGGGCTGGTATCGTTGCTGGAGTTAAGCCAGGACCCACCAGGACTATATTGTGATAACTGAAAAAGCCCCGTATTGTTTATAAAGGCAAGTTCAACCAAAATGATAATTTGAAGGCTGAATTCTCACTAGTATAAACACCTCATAACTTGGGGACCCAGGGCAGAACCACCAGTGTTTAGAAACTGCACTAACTAACACTGAGTTTGCAGCCACAGCTTACTTGTTCCAGTGGACAAAATTCAGTTGAAGCATACAGCTATTTATTAAGTGCTATTATTCTAAATCAAAATAAAGAAAATATTAAACAACAATTAACACATTAATTTAAACAAAAAAAAAAGAAATATGTCAAGATGTCCAACATTAGGCCTTAGGTGTCTATTTTTTATAGCTGTAGTTCCTCAAATTTGCCTTTGTGATGTTCAGATAAGATCACAGTTGAGCAATGATTTGCGCCATTGTGGAATAAGATAGGGTTTCACTGCAATAGAGACTACCAAATAGCTTTTACTGCTCTAGTTTTGGAAATGGAACAATTACTTTTCCAGACTTTTATCATTTTGAACCATTGATTTCAGCTGGACTAAGATATTTCAGAGTATTCTTCAGGTGATGAAAATTTTCTTGTTATATTTTTTGTATATATTTTAATCTGTAAATATTTGGTATTCAACTCAAACCTGCTTGTGGGAAAAAGCAAGCCATACATGTCAAGAGAGAAAGTTTGAGTCAAAAGCAAAAGTATTGAGGAAAGAAAGCGATAAATAGCCAAACTTTCTCCCTCTATCAAAGCAGTCTTTGCCAGAGGCTGAAATGGACAGATGGACCACAGCACAGTATAATTCAAGACTCTATTGCAAAAAGTATTTCAGTATTTTTCAAGGTCGCAAAACCCTAAGTGGGACAGAATAGCCGATGGATGCGTAATTAATTAGGTGGCCATCTTCATTATGTGATGGCATAGATCAAATCTCTAATTGGAGGAAACAGGGCAGGGAATTGAATTTCAGTACATTCATACAAATGGTTCTGGGCTATCCCAAGGCTGATATATTCTCTGTCATATTTTCCACAAAATGGAATGGGTCCTTGAATTGCTTCAGAATGAGACAACCTGTGAAATATCCAAAATCTTCACAAAGCAGCAAAACAGTCTCTCATCGTGTGTCAAGCGATGTGAGGAGCCCTCTGGGAGCTACTCAGGTGAAGCCCAGAACTGGATGGTTGAGGTTCAGATCAGGCTATTCTGTGATTTAAGTCGTTAGTTAAGTTTACTGCTTCAAGATTTTGTACAAGTTTTAGCGTTTCTGTTCCCTTCTTTAGAGCAGATGATACATTTTTAGGATGCTTTGCCAAATCTGGGGAGATGCAGCCATATGTTTTTATTTATATTTTGGAGAATTTTTCAATCTGAGCAGGTATTCCTCTGATTCAAGCTGTCATCCCAGGCTTTTTTTTTTTTTTTTACTGCATCTTTCCTTCAAAGGCTCACAGACTTTATACCACAATTTTCAGTTCTATGAACTGAACAGGAAGCAGAGCCACTTCCAAACTGCATTGTGAACTGTCCAGAGTGTAAACAGTGCCAACAGCATTATTTATACAAATATTCCTGTGAGAATGCCAAATTCATTGGCATGCAGTATTTGAAAAATGGACGCAGCAATCAAAAATATGCAACTTGATACCCCACTATGTAAAGCTTCATGTTGCAATTCTGTTGATATGCCAGTGCTATTAGGTGAGTTAAGTCTAGACGTAAGTGTTCTCTGTGGTGCTGTCTGATCCTTATCTGAGTAATACATTCTCTATTAATTGTATGATGTATTGAGTATAAGGTACAGTTCTTTAAACTGTCACCAATATATCACAGGTTTGAAACTACTAATTCTTTGTTAAATACTTGGTTGTTTTATTTACTAAAATTGCAAATGGTTTTACAGTAATTATCTTCTTAGAAATATTCCTTGTAATTTTAAAAGACATGATCTCATTCTGAGTAATGGCACTTCTGACTTTGCTTTGAATTTTTTTTGACATGCTGAAATGTCAGGGTCTTACTGAGACTATAACTAAAATAGTTGTGTAAATGCCTCATCCTCCTCAGTTAGGAGTTTTCAGTTGTTCGGGTGCAGTGACCATATAATGCCAAATCTTTTCTGACAAGTCATTAAGTCATTCCTTTTGTAGCTTTTCATTTTCTTCATTCCTGTGAGGGGACTGAAAACATGCTTTTAACACACTCTCTGGTCTTTTGAAGAATATCAGTGTATTCAGGGTATTTAAAATATCAATGTGTTGGAAAGAACAAAATTAATAGCTTGTTTACTTTCATGCTAGAAGATTTTTCTAATTAAAAAAAAAAAAGAAAAAAAGTTTTATACAGGTTTCAATCCACGTGTATAATGAAAAGTGTTTTCTACTTAAAGTAGTACTACCATGAAAGAAATCTATAAGATACCTAACCCTTAGATTCAAAAGACAGATCAATATCAAAAATCATAAGACTAAAATAAGGACAAACAGCAGTTGATGTTCTAAAGTTACTTTTTCAATCTTAGTAATGCTCTTTGTACCCTGGAATTGCCAGCATAATCAGGCAGTTGGTCATGAGGTCCCATTGCCAGATGACTGTGAAGACGGTTCAGAACTTCAGCCAGCAAAATACGCAGAAGTTTGATTTGCACCTTGCAGTTAGTCATGTCTTATGTAAATGGTTGCATATCAGTAGCACAAAAATGGACATCTTTTCATACTTCGCTTGGTTGTTGCTAACTAGAATGACACAAAGTTGCAGTGTTTAAAAATACATACTAGACAACTGAAACGTCGTCTGGTCTGCTGCTTTTACATAACCACTAGATTTTTTTCACAGAATAGTCTAGACAGTGGCAAAATGAAGTGAGGTAGCAGCCCACACACAACTTGGGGAGCAAATGCTTAAACAGCTTTCTCAGTTCTTCTACCTCCTGGAAATTTTGATAAGGCTAAAAAAGATTTAGAGGCATCTTGGGTCCCTCCAAGCACGGAGTGGGACAGGGAGGAACATCTACAGATGAACAATTCCATTACTCCCACCCTTACTAGTAAGAGCAAACTTCTGTGACTTCAGGATGGATCACAACCGAAGGAATAACAAATGAGGTGGACAATAATCCCTGCAAAACACTTCTGGAGAAAGGATAGCCATGTAGATTTGACATGTAAAACCTAACAGGAAGGGATGGACATGTAAAGCCTAACAGAGAAGGAGGATCAGTAGTCTTCCTGAAAGGAAAAGGGAAGTGGCCAGCTTGGGCACAAACGCAATGGAACAAGTATGGAATTTCCCCTTTTCAGAGACAAATCATCTTCCAGGGAGAGAGGGGAAAAAGTTGTGCAGATTCAGCTCCTCAGACATCGGACTGGCCGACAGGCAACTAGGTGGTTGTTCAGCTCAGAGCCCCTCTGGAAGGGACAGACTTCAAGACCACCCTAGCACATGTCTCAGGCTGAAGAGAAAGACCACTGAGATATGAGGATAAGGCTTTTCTGCTGTAAATTGTAAGGTGTTTCTGCAGTAACATTTTACACCAACAAATGAAAAAAAATACTTGCTATCTATCTCATTGATTTTCAGTTATAAAATATAAAAACATGTGGATCTCTCAGGTCGTTTTATTTTCTGCAGGACAGACTGTATACATATATGTGTGTGTGTGTAGACATACACATACACAAACACAGACACACATACACATACACACAATGTGGTAGTAAAATGTATTTTTTTAGGCACAACCAGGCAGTATGTTTTTTCAGTGCATTGCTGTATTAACCACCTATGTGTTCCTTAATAGTGTGCAGTATTGTGCTCATGACTATTTTTTTTGAACTGGTAAGACTGTGATTTAACAAGAGGTAATGTGGCTTAAATTATAGAGCATGTTACAGTGAAGAACAGCATAATTTTATAAGGAAACTTACAAAAAGTCATGCCTGCATCATATTATCAACCTGTCTGTAGGACAAAGGTTCTTAAGTCATGGCCATACTGCATGGCTCACATCATTCGGAACATATTAAAGAACAAATAGGCTTTTATGAGTCAAAAAAACTTGGCTAATCTGAAATATAAAGTTTTCTTTAAATACCTTTCTCTCAAGATGTTAAGATTTAGACTATGAAAAATGAAATTATTTATCGATGATAAGAATATGCAGTCAGGAACTGAATAGATTTTTTTTGTTTTCAGTGCAGATCTCAGACATCAATTTTTCAAGCATCAGAACAACATCAGACATCTGCGTTGTTCTAGTTTTCATTAATGGCCATGCCATGATTTATCAGGAGTGAGCTGACATCACAAAATTGGGAAGCTTTATTAATCTGGAAAAGGCTTTTGAATCACTATAGGGAGAGCTGTACAGCTGGCTGTGAGCACAGGAATAGGAATGGGGTGAAATTCTCTAATACAAATTTCACAGCATGCATTTGGGGATTAACAGCAGAAATACTATCATTTGGAAGTTTAGCCTTGGAAAACGATGAGAAGAAATAGCAATGCAGAGTATTCATGAGAAAATAATGATGTATCATCAGTTCTCAGAATTTCTACTGTGTTTTGGGGAGAGGAGAGATTTGGGAGATTGTTTTGACATTGTCTTTTTCTTTTAAGTGAGGTTCTGATAGTGGCTTAAAAATGGTTTCGGTGAAATAGTATTGTCAGTAAGATCACCTCTGTGCATGACTACCACCTTTGCAAGATGAATGTGCGAAACACTAGTATTAAAAGACATGATGGTGTACCATGAACTCCAGAATAGAGCTTTCCCCTCAGAAGAAAGTAGAAACTGTGCTTTGCTTAGGAGACCCTAAGTTAGAACCCACCAATTTGAAACAAACTGCTACTGTTCATCATCTTTTTGTTTTGGACTTATAGTTAAAAAAAAAAAAGCACAACTTTACCAATAGTCTCAATATATAAAAATCCATAACTATCAGCCACTTTAAATCTACCTTTTGCTTTCACATTTTATTATACTTATTTGAAATATGATTTATATTAAAATAGTCATTTTCTAAGCACTCATTCTTTCCATTCTTTATTGGTCTTTGAGGTTGTGTTTTGAAAAGGATAACGGAGATCAGGACCCAGAAACAGCCAACAGCAGCATTTTTGCTTGTCATTTGAACTAATGAATTTCTCCATTAATCTTATATTTTAGCTGGCAGCTCTGGTACTTTTATTTATTTCATGTAGCCACTGCAAGGCAGAGCTCCTGCGAGTCTGATCTGACAACCTTCACCACAAAGGCAGAGCTCCTGTTGTTAGACAACTGGACTTAATGATCACAGCAAGCAGGATTGAAATTTTATTGGTATGCTTCTGTGTGACTGTGACAGTGTTGACATTAAATCAAATTCAATTAGCAAGGGCTTGCTAATGAGTTATAGTGCTTTGCAAAGTAGAAAGGACAAAGCATTTTGCAATCTCCAGCCTGCAGACTAGTTACCCTCAGCGTTAACGGAGCAGTAGCTTAAGGAACAACTGCAGGATTTTCTCCCTAGATTAATGTTAACAAATGCTTTGCTAATGAATCCGTGAACAAATGCGTTGTGTGTTCCTGGAGGAGGGGGATGGCAGGAGTGAAATACAAGCTGCTTTTTTGTCCTCAAGTGCTCTTGAAGTGATTTATAAAACTATTACGGAGCACAGAAAGGACGGGAAGCTGCATCAGCGGATGACAGCATGGCTGAGCAGGGTATGGGAGCTGCAAAGGGAAATGCGCTCCGCGAGTTCCTGGAGCCAGCGCCAGGGCCCTTTCCGCCTCTCCAGTGAACCTGGCACTTTTCGGGAGCGGGCAGCTCACGTGCAATCAGTCATGGAGAGGGCTGAGTGCCTGGCCCAGACCCAGCAGAGCACTTAGGCAGCCTCAGGCGCAGAGGACGAAGGCAGGCAAGCCTAAGGGACTGTGCAACCCCTAAGCAAAAGGCATGTGCAGGTGCTCGGCCAAGACTGCAGCACTCAGCATCTGCTAGGACTGGACTCCATCAAGGGAGCAGTTGAATAAACCCTGCAGCTTTCCTGACGCTGCTTGCATCCATGAGGGATGCAGGGGACATGAGTGCTCTGTGTTGCAGGAGCTGCCTTGGCCTCTTCTCATTCGTGGTTTACCTAACAAACCCGTCTGCATACTTAAGGTATCTTTTGACCAGAAAGTGTGCAAAAATCTGCTTCATGATGCATGAATGAAATATTTCACTATTTGCATTACAGAATAGCAGTAAAGATAATAATTTCTCTTTTAAGATCTTCTGACAAGTCCAACAATGAATTCTCGAGCAAGGTGTATACGTATCATTTAAATTATGTTGTCTTCCTCCCAGTCTTTTATGACTATATCAATAGTAATTTATGGTGATATTTTTATTTAACATTTTGAACTATTCGAAATCCTAGAGACTTGACATCTCTCTTTGGTTTGTACACTATAACATCAGTGTTTCATGCTTGTAACATGCGACTCCAATTGCAATTGTCTATAGCTTTTTTAAATTTTAAAATTTCTTCCCAAACTGGATATCTCCCTCAGAAAAATATTTTAGCCAAAACAGTTCAGTCAGTCACTTCCAAAATGAAGGCTTAAGAACATTATTTTGCTTTGCCCGAGCTGAAACCATGACCAAAAACTAAACTGTGAATTACTGGATTACTAAATCTTCAAGTTTGCCCTGGATTGCCCACGAGTATACAGCCACATTCCTGTGGTGCTAGCATGCTCTCGTAACTCCTTGCGTATACGAGCTTTATGGCAGCTACAGGGATACCAGAGCAAAGCTGCCTTTTCTAAATGTGTGAACAAACTGCAGCTGAAGGAGTTGTTAGTACCAGTTCAGTCATCATTCGGTATAGCATCATATTGCCATACTGTTCCAGACCCACCGTTTTTTGACTTATCATTTCACTTCTGTCACTGGCCCTTTCCTCTGATCTGAAGCAGTTCAAGCAATCCATGCCGCTGTGCTGCAGCTGCCCTCCGCTGGCTTGGGTAGTGGGGACCGTGGTGGAAATTGAGTCATCCAAATCATCACACATATTAAAACTAATTTGGACACAGTAGCGAGGATATGTAAACATTTTACTATCATCCTGTGGAACAAATACTGATGATTTTGTGTGAGTTTGCCTCAAACTTGTGGTCAGGAAATGTAAAACCTCCTGAAACTAAGAAATGCTTGCTTGGAAACATTTCATCAATATTTTTCAAAGCTTTTCGTCAACTTTTCTTCTAAACAGCTGACAAATCAACATCTTCAGAGGATAAACTACTTAATTAAGAAGGCTTCCAAACAAGTCTATTTCTTTTAAAATAAACTCCATATTCCTTATTTTTTCTCTTTAAAGTTAGCAGATGAATACATGGGGAAGATGTAGTAAAAATAAATATATTAATATTTATGAAGCATTTGGATACCAAAGAACATCATTAAAAAAGCTCATGAGAAAATTAACAATTCTGTTTTTAGAGCAGTGTTTGATAGTGCACAGTAAATAGAACCTTAGGCCAAACATTGAACAGATAGTAGAAAACAAGATATTGACTGCTTGCTCTGTCAATACACACCCTCCATCCTATTCACTAAGTGAGGTAAGGCTCTGTGGAGAAAATAATAGCGTAATAAACTCATAAGTAACCATATATACCAGAGAGAAGAATTAATTCTGGTATTTCTTAATTGTAGAGCACTTGAATCTGCTGCCCTAGAAAGCAGATCTTTGAGACGATCTGTGTTCACTATATGTCTGTAGCATGGATAGCAACACTATTGGAACATGGCATGGCTTGATGTGGTCCAGCTATTCAGTCAGAACACTTGGAAATACAGCATTTTGCTTTATTGGTAAATCAGATGATACTCTACATTTTTCCCGGGGGAAAAAAAAAAAAGAAGGAAAGAAAGAAAAAAAAAACACTACCAATGTAAGAGGAGACTGGTGCTCCCAAGCTTTAATTTCAGCTGTGCTATTAAATTGTTGCCTTTGGGCAAATCACTTAATCAGCCCCTGATCTTAGTTATAATGGTGAACTTGGAGTAATTCAATCTACAGCAAAGGGGTTGATCTGAATTTACATGACCACAAGAGATCAAAATATGTCCCTGATGAGAGCACAATATGAGAGCTGGAAGGGAGTGTAATTATTATTTATTGTTTTATTTCAAGTGTAAACTCACACAGAGTTTCTGTTATGCTTCCTCAGTATTTACCTTTATTTATGTAACAAGGTTCTCATTCCCTCTACATGATATTATAAAAAACCCTCTTTTTGTATCCTGAGTAAAAAAAAGTGGGATTTTTTTTTTTTGGTCTGATGGAAGATGTATGTCAAAGACTCTATGTTGCTTTTAGTAGCTTCTGTTCTGCTGGCTGAATTTTGAGGGTGAATACATGAGATTAATGTAATGAAGATAATTTACTCTTTAATCATTGCATCATTTCATCCTTGAACATGGTGCACTAGAACCTGATATGCTATATTTTGTTTTTGTATTGTGATTAGATTAGGATTCTCCTTTACACTTTGCAGAAAATTATGTGTGTTCTTGGAGTTATGTCCTGCTTTGCAGGCCTTTCACCCGCTGAGAGGGTCCCAATACAAGTGAAGTTTCACAGTTATCCTGAAGCAAGAAAACTCATCTAGCTGACAGGCAACACTTAAAGTGACCTAGCAATCCAAGTGGCACAGTCAGGAAGTGAACTGTTGTTTTGGCCTTCAGTCTCCTCTTCTAACCTTAGCCACATCATTGCCTCATGAACATTAAAGGTCCAGAGAATTGCTTTAATTAAATCATAAATTATTAATTTGTTTTAGTCATCTACTTAGAATAGTGGTGGGCAAGTACAAAGTGGATGATCCCGCAGAATGTTTTAATTTCATTAGACTCTATGCGAGTGCAAAGCAACACCACTGAGACAGAAAGCAAAAAAATATGGGGCTGTGTATGATATGACAGGGAGACTTACGGTTAGGAGGTGGAACTCCTTCTTGGGAAAGCATATTGGAGCCATTTATAGAGGTAAGAAAATTAGAGAGGATTTTTCTCAGGGTAAAATCCTCTTGTAGTGAAGGATTAAGTTGCTGTAGTTAACCTGATCTTAGGTAAACAGACGTGTGAATAGCATTAATGAAGCAACTTTTCTTTCCTTATCCAAAACTAAAGTGAATTTATGATATAGCTGTATGTCTATTTTTCAGCCAAGTTATCCTTTTTCCTTCCCTGCTTTGCTTTATTGTACCTAAAATGTTAATAATAAGTAGAAACAAATGAAACAAATGTGAAAGAAATGAAACAAATGTGAAACAAATTAAAAGTAACAGGTTTGTTTCATAACGAGTATAAAAGAGGAGAAAACGTAATTTCTTGTTTAAACAAAAATGATTTTGAAATGTTTCTTTATTATGACCATTTTATGAGGGAAGTCATTGATTCAGACTTAATCCATACTCCAAAATGAAATTTTAAATTGCTGAATCATTGCTAAGTATTTTAGGATCTTAATCTGTTCCTGTTAGTGGTGAAACCTGTTCCTCTGTGGAGGAAAGTCTGCATTTCTATGGCTTTCTGCAAGATCAATAAACCTCCTGTTATGAGAACACTGTGAATGGGGGAATGTGGTGGTGTTTAAAATTTACTGGTTGATAGATCTATTTTATTTTCACTACTGAGGCCAGCTACTCTAGGTTTATCTTTCGCAGCTGCCCCCACCTGAGAGCGCCACAGTGCAGAGGGATCCTTCCTGCTCCCTGCAGAGACCTGCACGACTCAAGGCACCTTCTCTAGATGGTTGAACCTGAGGTGATGTGTAGGGCTTTTCCTGCAATGTAGTGGGTGGGATAAAATTTGACCACATTCGTTACTGTGTCAATTAATACAGTATTAGCCTATGTTCAGAAGTGTTCTTGAAAAGTTATAGACATTTTAGGTGCCGTCTCTGCTACAGTTTTATATATCCAGACCTTCACCTGAGAGTGAGAGCACTGCAGAGGCTTCCGTATCGCCTCAGGATCTTGATCTTGAGTATGATATTCCAGTTACTGAAAACTTCAGAAGAAAAAAAAAAGGGTTCTGAAAAGTTTGAGTGTGTGCCAAGGTTGGGGATGAAACCAGGAGAGTCCCTTCCTCCTTGTACATCTTCCTGCCAGGAGAGCGATAGTGAGGCAAATGTGCCACTCCAGTTTTACTAAGATTTTTGGATTCATTCTGTTCTTCCTCAGACTGGAGAAAGAGAGAGTTAAATAACATCTTGAGGTGCACTGAGACTGATACAAAAAGTTGAGGAAGCAGAATGTGATTAAATCCGTAATGGCAGCTTGACCCCGTTTGCCTACTAGTGTAGGCATGACTGGGTCCACCCTTCAGTAAGTGAGTGTACTGTGAAGTTGTTTCTCAGAAGTTATTAAAATTTATCACCAATAAAATATTAATTGTACAGATATGAGGAATACTCAAGATTCACTCTACCTTAGAAATTAGGCACTGGTTTTGTTTGTACCTACTCTTTAGAATGGATATTACAAACTGGTTTTTGTTTTTGTTTTAATTAACTGTGTTGATCACTGAGTTGTTCTTCTGTTGAAATAAGAAAAATGTGATGAGTTATGTTCAAAGGTGAGTTGTATAGTCTTCTGTTCTTTCTGAAATATATGGGTTTGGATTATGTGCCTGTAAGAAACAGATGAAAAGGGGTATTATAAAGAAATGTTGGACTGATTAAACCTCAGAGTTTTTTTTTTGTCTTGTTCTGATATCATTAAGAATATGCCATATCATTGCCCCCCAAATTCCCTTTATATATATATACATACATGTTTGGGAGTTTTTTTCTTGTTTGGATGTTTTTTCTTGCTTACCTCTCTGTATGTAGGTCAACTCTCAGTGCAATTAATTTAATAAAGCCTTAACTTGAGTTAGATTACTAGACTGGTTTGGAATAAAGTCATTTGGTTATTTGGGAGATTTTGTTTTTTCATATTACTTGGTAGAAATTTACAGAATTTGTCAAATAAATGGAAAATGCTGTTTTATTTTGAAACCTTCCTTAATAAAAGAGAAATGTGGTCCAAGTTCACAGGTGCATGGGATACTTTACATCCTGTTGCTCTTTATCTGTTCTAATGGAAAATAAACTTTCAAATAAACCTTTATCAGATTTTGATGAAAATTCTAAATTTTTTTTTTTACCAAAATTCTACTAATGATTCTAGGGGAATAGTACCTAATTTATAAACAAGAATCAGAGTCACTATCTAATATCAACATATACATTTATGTATAATCCTGGAGGTCTATAAATTAAAATTTTGGTAAGAAGAAGCCAAGAAGCAGACCTGGATATGTAGACAAAGACATTCACAGACATACGGATGTTCCTTTACACTTACATGTATTAAAATCCACTTTTTATAAATGAGCACCAGTAGAAATAAGCTCACTAGCTGGTGTGTGCATCTTTGGAGATTTTCCTGATTTATCTATGAGCCTAAATGGTTGTCAAGGCTTGTACTTTTTGCTATATGTTGTTCTGCTACAATTTTGCAAGCATACCTGACAAGCAGGAAGAAATAAAAACACATAGCTGCGATTGTGCAGCTGATACTCTCCTATTTAGTTGAGGGACCTTTTTTTTTAACATTTATTTAGCCATGCTTTTGCAGAAGGCTTAAGATATGGTTCTTTTATAATACGTGATTTGTGCTTCTGTCAGAGCCTATTTAACTCCTATCAGAGTCAAATAATTAAAGAGCAGGCTATCTTTGAAATGCACAGTCCACAAAGACTTTGTATTTTTAAAATTCTTTATAGAGGATATAACAGAGGAGGAGGAAAAAGTGGTATCTTTTACTGCTTGGATCAATGTTCCTTGCTGGCATATTTTTTAAGGATTAAAAAAAACTAATGCTCATCAAACTAGGGTCTCATACCATGCACTGTAGGTTTTAATTAGTTCTCTACTGAGGACCAGTCGAGGGGGAATCCTGGGGGAAAAAAAAAAAAAAAGACTTCTAGTTATGGCTGAGACCATCTAGACACTACTGCTACTAGTAAATTTCACAAACTCACTCACCAGTTTATTTTCTCACTGTTCAAATGCAACAGGTTTTGTTAGACCTTTATATTGTCATGGATATGTATTTTAACTAAAAATAATTATAATAATAAAATAAATTATTTCATTTGAAGGCTTCTTAAACTCATCTTGAACAGAATTGCTTACCAAACTCTAGCCATGTGGACTTATCTTGGTGAAACTACTATGTTATTTTAAGCATTTGATGTTTTTATTTTGATAGCAGGAGTTTCACCACAGATTAAAAGACTGTTCTTGCTGTTAGGATAAATTAAAACTAGATAATTCATGGCTGATGCAGGGAATTGAAGGAAAGAGCTTTATGCAGATATTTGATTTCTGTTTTTTGACTGTATATACTGGCAAATTCAAATCAGAAGGTGGGAAGGAGGCATGGTTGTAACAGACGTTGTCACCACAGCTTTGAATGCTCCTATTTTAAAAGCAATGCCCGAGGTGATAATTCATGGGACAAAAAGACCCCATCGCTATTTCAGTTTACAAAAGTTAACAGTGACAAACAGAATCTCTTCTTTTACTTTTAAATAGAAAGAAACAGTAAATGCGGAATTTCAATGTTATTTTTAGATAGTTGTTGCAGTGAAAAGATAGGTTTCAGTGAAATTTTGTGTATTCACATTGGCAAGAGTAGCCAATACTACTAAGATTTGTTGCGTACAGAAGATTAAGGATGGCAGTTTCCCTTTAGCCCACCGAATAATATAATATCCGTATGTTTCTTTGTAGTGCTTGGCGTGCATCTGTGGGCTGTAGGGAGCAGATAAAGCAGCTGTAGCCTCACCGTTATCATTCTGCAGCACAATGAATCGTTCACCTCAGGGCATCTGACTTGAAGCCGCTAGACTTTAGAAAACACTGATGGTCAAGTTGTGCTCAACAAGTGACTCATTTATACACTGATATACAATTTAAGACACTCAGTTGAAATTCATTAATAAGGCAATCTGATTAATTCACCAGCCTTTAGAGCTCTTTAGTAGATTCCATTTAAAAGCAATGCCAAGATACTGGGAGTTTGTAGGGATGTATATGTACACTCTCAGAATTGTTGCTCCTGGCTCCCCTACCTGAGGGCAGTGACCATGTACCGCACTGAGGAAACAAAAACTTTGTGGTCGCTAAGCAGAATGTCACACAAAGAGAAGAAACAGCTTCGGATTCACACCTTAGCCATAAAGACAATATTTACACTCTGTGTAGGGGTAGTGATTACTTCTACAGGAAGAAAATATAAAAGAAGAGAGAGAGAATGAGTAACATAGCTGACAGCTAAGTTCATAACAGAATAATATTATAGACCAATATCTGCCATGCAGTTAAAGGGAAAAATTGCTTGTAAATCAGAAGAGAAATTATCTGAAAATAAAAAATGAAGTTAATTTATACAGACAAATTTCTGTGAAGAAATGAGAGTATCTTGTCAAGCAAAGGAAACATTTCAGTCGTTATTTTAAAGAAAATATCTGTTTTGGAATTTCTTAAATAATTCCAAATTTAAATGAAATATATTATTTATGGTCAAATGTTGCTTTTTGGTGATTAAAAAACACTTGGTCATTAAAAAAACACAGAGAAAAGAAAAAAAAAACAACATTTTAAATCCTGAGCTGACCTGAAAGTACTTTTGGTGATGATCTGGTTCAGCCAGCAAGCAAAAAATAAATTATTTATCCTGCAAAAGGAGTGGCCGAAGAAGTCCCTTATCTCTCCCACCCTCCAAAATGTAGGCAGGAAAGGGCTAGAAAGGAATCTCCCCTATCCTTATTCTTAGAGCCAAGAAGGACTCTTTATCCCTTCTCACACTAACTTTTACTGCCATAGTTAGCTAGCGGAATCTGGCAAGCTGTTATTAAATCAGAAGGTTGTGGGGGGGTTGTGTGTGTGTTTGTGTATTTATAGAAACATATATGTGTTTACATTTACTGTTTTATGTCTAAAGATATACTTCTAGAATCTTTTTTTTAAAATAAAATCTGTTTTTAATGAATTATGTGTTGCAACTCTCAGACACTTCTTTTCTACTCCTTATCCCAGGTCCAGAACCAGAAATGAGCATAGGACGTCATAAAATCATCCAGATCTGTCCTCTAAATTACCAGATTACTAGAAATAGTTATTTATAGGAGGTGAGTGCCTCTGGGGAGGCATCTTTCAAAAAGTCCTTGATGTGACTAGGGTTTGCATTTATTCTTGCCTAGTGCTTATAGTATGTAAAACACTAGGGGCATGGTAGTTGCATACTGACTGAAAAAAAAATCGTAAAGATCACCTTGACTATCACTGCAGCAGTGGAATGGTGTACACATCATCAAAGTCAAAACAGTAACAAACTCTATACTTTGTATTTTAAGAGAGACCGCTTGATCAAGGCAATCCTATAAGGTTATCTACACCTGTCAAAATACAAGGCTAGTCAAGAATATATTTATCTGTAGTTATCATCTTGTTCACATCTGCCATATTTGAAGGAAAATTAAAAATATGCAAGATGATTCAGCCAGGCTCACTGGTGACCTGTGTTTGACTTCCATCACTGCTTCCTTACTACACAGGGGTAAAGAAATATCATGGGAAAAGTCCATGCTCCCAAAGCATGTCTCTGTCAACAGAGATTTTTGTACCTTATATACTTTTTAAAATAGCCATACATTTTTAATGTACTTAAAAAAGTTTAATAACCTAATCAGACGCTTGGAAGTATAATGTGAAGTTTGATTCTGAAGGTTGAGGAAGGCTGTATGCACCTAAGACTACTTTTCTTAGACATAAATATGCTGAGCTCAGCACCAAGCATTGTCTTATACATACTTCTAGGCAACTGCAGCTAGCCAGCATGTAATATTGAAATACATATTTCATATATTATTCCTTCACTATTCATATTGAAATATGTATGTTTACATACTGAAACATGATAGCATTTTTTTTCCTTGAAAGAATGCTTGTGAAACATTAAAAGAAAATTAGTAGTTAGTGCAAATAGGTTGTTCCTAAACAGACATTTAAAAGCATTTTGCAACTCTACAAGTGTTCATAGAAGTCATTTGGTTAAAAAAAATATAAATTGACATGTAGTTCCAATAGAACTAGAGTTATTTTTTAAACCTTTCTCAAGTCTTTTCTTGAGCCTTTCTGTTTCATTGAAAGTAAGTCCTTGATAATTATATCTCGTTTCCATATTTGTCTCTCAATTAAGACTAAAATCTTACAGACTAAAGGTAGTGTCTTTTAAAAATGACAGGGTGTTGTTAATTCATTTGTGTGCAAACTGCAGGTTGTATTTTTTTTAAGATTGTTCTCTCTCTTATTCCTCTCCCACTGTGGATTTGGTACAGTTTCTTTCTTCACAATCTACGTAACGCTTTAACTCGTCCTTCTCTCAAGGATATTTCTACTTAAAACAGATATGTGATTCAAAACCTGATTTGATAAAAAATCACTCAAAACTAAGTGGTGACTTGATTATTTTGATATAATTGCAAAGCAATTTAAATTAAAATGCTTACCCTTAAGAACCTTCTACTGTCAATTAACTATTTTAGGAGGTTCTTTTAAAATGGAGTGTAATCATTTTGTGTAAAAAATATTGACAAATCTCTTCTGCTTTTACCTGCTATGCCCTTTCTAGTTCTTCCCAAGTTTTTGAATACCTAAAGGCCACCCAAAAGGGTTTTCTTGCCATGCTTCTGGCTACAGTAGAAATGAAAAATTTAAAAAGCTCACTTGAACCTTTTCCATATGTTCTCTAACATATTATGTTAGTCCTTGCACAGATCATCATTAACAGCAACTGGTCAATTTTTTTAATTACCAATTTTCCCTATGCATTTGTTATTTCAGAATAATCTGTACATTTTGCTTTGGGCTATGTCCTAGTTTGGACCTAGACAGTCACTATTCCATATAATATATACTGGGGTAAAGGGATGTCATTAATACTGGTATGAGGGGTTTTGCCATATTTGGAATAACCAAATATTGGTTATTGAGAAAACCCAAATAAACTTAGTGCACAGTCTGCCCTTTGAATTTTAGAGGAGGAATGGCAAACAGCTATTTGTGATTACTAATGGTCAGATTCTGCCAGGATCTTTCCTCAAGCTTAATGGATAGTTATTTCATGCATATTCCCTTGAGTGTCACTGGACAAATCAAGTTATGACATCAGTCACTTCTTCTTTAGGAAGATAATTTATATCTAGACTCTGTGCATGGTAATTTCAAACGCTGTAATAATATAGCTAGAACCGTGGAAGTAGCTGGTGCTGTAGAAAGCAGTAGTGCTGTATCACCAAAGTAAATCTGATGTTATGTCAGCCGCCTTTTTATTGGTAGCTAAATACATGCTTTTTTCAAACTTTAGCTTACCAGCTTAGTGTAGTATCAACACCAATTACACAATCCTGTCTCACACAAGTGAAGAGTATCTCTGCGGATTTGTTCCCTTAGGGTCAATTTTCTATACTGGTCAGAGGCCAGATAATTCCCGTAAACATTAGACACACATTGCATGTGACAAAGCCCCTTCATTTACACTTCATCCAGGCATGCTGGGTTGGAATGCACCCCTCCAGCTCAGTGCAGCTCCTGTCTGCAGTTGTCAGGAGGTTTTCCTTTGCTCTGACATTCCAGCTAAGAAAAACTCAAATAGTCGAAACTCTAACACGGTGCTGTTCCTCCTGCTACTTCACGATCACTTCTCACAGCTGAGCCTATGTTTTCAGAAATAATGCACTAGTTGAAAGGTAGATACTTCTTTGCATGAGGTGAGGTGTTAAATTTTATAATCCAATGATGTGATAAATTTTCATTGTTCTTTAATAATATCACTGGCAAGTGATTGTCTAAATGTTCAAAATGCCTGTTTATAATAACTGTTGAGACCATACTCAGAATATACTTGTAAGAATACGGCTAGGAAGAGAGTTGTCCTTCGCCTGTATTCTAAGCTCCTACAAATAGTTCTTAAGCTCTGAATGTATGTCATTTCACCTTGTTCTATCAGTCAGAGCTGCTAGACCCATTAAGTTTTCTTTAAGTCAGAAATGGATGATGTATGATATCACAAGCTCCAGACAGTGTCACCTGCGTAGGTTTCCAGGCCGTGCACAATGTTTGAATGCTTCTTTTGTGTCTTGATAATCACATTTATGCAGTGATAAGCTTGATGTTTATGCAATGTAGGATTTTATACACAGGGTTTCCATGGAGGTATGAGGTATATCCCTTCAGGAAGAGTTAAGGCACATCAAAAATAGAAATTCCTTATGTGCCAACCTAGCAAAGCTTAATTTGTCTAATTTACATAGCTAACTGATACAGGATGCTAAGTGAATTAGCTCTTAAATGTTACCCATATTATATCTGTCAGAGATGATAAACTACTTGTACACGTGACTGTGAAGTATTCATCCTTTTTGGAGTCTGAAGTACTTTGGTTACTGTCACAAACCAGCTTTACGTCTTAGAGCACTGAATTTTGTATTTGGATCTCCAAGTGGGCTGAAAAGCACATACATTCACATGTAGGCTGACAGCTTCCTGTTGGCAGCTTCAAACATGTAGGATCTGAAGCACAGAAATGCACTTCTGACACATTCTTTTGAGAAATTATTAGGCATATAGAAAGGGTACTGCTAGTTTCAATTTATGTAGATAGTGGTACCCTATTTGTGTTCTAATATTGTCATAAGCTTAAAATAAATGGGCTGTTATGACCCAAGAAAAAGTAACATTCAAAAGTGACTTCTAGAGATAAACTCTAGAAATAGGAGAAGAGGAAACAACAGTGGAAAACTAACCTCTCACAAGGCCTGTCCAGTGTTGCAAACCATTTTTATCTGATCAGCTAATATCAGCTTTCAGTTGTATTGCCAAAAGTGATACTGTGTAAACTGCTAACAGTGTTGTGTTGCTTAAAAGAAGTTTGGACTTGATCTGTAATGTATTATTTGGGATCTTAAGCAGATCTTGTATCCTCCCCAAAGGAAAGGAGTATCAAAATAAAAAAATAAAAATAAAAAATAGAAAAGGAAAAGAAATAATGAGAGGCATCCATCCACCACTGAAGATTAAAATAATCATCAACGAGAAGTGCAGTATTTTCTTTTCAGTAATATTAAAAATAATGATAAAGATGAAAAGAGAATAGCAAAGGTGTAAGTCTGTCTAAATCTGTATATACATCAGTAAATGTTTTAAAGTCTTGAGAAACTTTTATGTTTTGGGTCTTCATTCCAATTTTTAAAGTAATTTTTTTTACTCTTAATTTTCTTCTTATTTCAAATGCATTGGAAATATTGGGGAAGCTTACTGGGAGCTTACTAATGAGACTTTCTGATTCTGTAGTGCTTTCAAATTGTGCAGTCACTTTAATCTGGAAAAGAAAAAGATAGTGTTTATCTGGATGTGTTTTAATGTTTTAGACTTGTAAGATTCAGACCAACTGAAGACAAGGGAGAAAAAAATTGGAGTAAGAAATGAAGATTATTTTTCTGGACAACATTTATTATCCTGTATTTTTCTGGACAAGATTTATTGGTTGTAGGACAAGAAAGAGCCTGGCAGACTCTAAGGGTCAGCCTGAGTTTTCAGGTCCTACAATTAAAAGCACAAGACATAAAGTGACTCCGATAAATATTCCCAACATTCCACAACAGACCATGGTAAATTCAATGGGAATTGGTTAGAAGATTACACTATTTCTGATGGTTTTGATTCCCCTTTATATTTCCCAAATCTCTTGTCTTTCTGAAATCATCCTCAGTGGAAAAAAAAAAATAGAAATATTCACAAAAGATTTAGGAAATATATTTCTGGCCAGCATCTATGCAACTAAGCCACCACAGATTTGCAGGCACAAATAGGATTGTTCTGTGCATTGCAGAGAAGGATTTTGCAGGGCTGTTGCGACTAGCTGTGCTAAGCTTCCCAATTTAGGCATGGACACCTGGCCAGCAAAAGAAGAATACAGCTTTCATAGGGGTACAGTAGCTGATGAGCTTACCAAGAAGGTCAGGGATGCCTCCATTAGTGTAGAAGTGAAGGTTTAAAAAATACAGAGCCCTGCAGATTAAGGGAATGTAATCTAGTAGGATCCAATGGAAACATATGTTTAAATATGATTTTTTTTTAAGATTTTCTGGGATGAGATCTTTCTCTTTGTGAATCAACATTTTCCCTATGGGGAAAAAAGAGCAAAAAAGTTAGTCCTCCCTTTCTGCCTTACCAACTTGTCTTTCTTGAAAAGGCTTTTGCACTCTCTTGAAAAAAGAGCTTAAACGCACTGGTCTTCCCCTTGCTTGCTTCCTCCAGCTCCCTGGTTAATGATGACATGGACTAATCATTTCCTCAAAATTCTTTGAGTAAATTGGCTCTTTGTTATCTTAAAATGTTTAAAATTAACCAATACTATATTAATTAATCCAGAACGTTTAGGAAGAATAACAAGATATCAACTACTCAAAAAGAATATGGACATTTGGTATGAGGTATGCATAAGGAATGCCATCAGAAGGCATTCCCAGTGTATTATTGTTATTATATAGACCTTATCAGAAAGAAGTCTTAGGATAATTATCGGAAGAAATGTGTACATCTTCTATTGCACCCACACACTTGAAAAGTTAAAGGCTGTTACTTAAAATAAGCATTCCCAAAGTATATGAGGAGATATAAGAAAGCTTTTGCAAAATTAGGGACGTGGAATTCACAATCATTATTTAAAATGTACCCATTTACTCATATGCATGCATTAATTAACAATACTTTCCCATATGTCTGATGTTGGAGGAGGTCATTCTGCTGTATCATAAACTTTATACTTACATTTTTTTATTACATGTTTGAGTGATTTCACATCCTGAAAAGGGGTATCCCAATCAGCATAGATATTCTCTGCAAAGAAAACTGCGCATACAGCTAATTACTTCATCATTACTTTTAACTTCTGGGGCCCAGCACAGTTGAAATACCTTGAATCATTGCATGGCAGTTTCAGCTGTTTATGAGGCAGGATATTTTTCTTGAATATATCGGTAACTGCTATTTAAATGTCACATAAATGTAGTTCTTTTCTAGAAAACTTTTTATTTATTCTTTTATTTTTATTTATTCACATTGTTTTGAAATTTCTGTAAGAAAAGAGATTAACTAGTGCATTAACTTTGAAAACAAAAAGGTCATCAGAACAGTAATTACCAAAAGGCAGCATGACTGTTACCTCAAAATCCTTGGTTAACACTTTGTTAGACTCTTTGTAGCAAATTCTTCTTTCCCAGTGACAGGCAGGAATTGTGTTTGACACACATTTGATGTGTGTCTTTATTTATGGTTTCCATTAATGGCTTTTAATTCAAAGCAAAAGATCTTCAGAGACAGAGTGAGTTATAGAGTGGAGAGGAGAGCCTCTCCAACTCGTTTTGACTACTAAAGCACAGCAAGTGGCTAATTGTCTTGCAATTCTGACCTCTTCCAATATTCTGTTTTTGTTGGGTTGTTTTCGTCGTTGCTGTTGTTGTTTCTTTTTTTGTTTGTTTGTTTATTTTTCTGAGTCGTAGTGACCTTGTGTGTCAGAAAATGTCATTTGAAAATATTTGCCAAATATTTCTGAAACAGTTCCACACTGGAAGAGCTGAACTGTGACACTGTTGCTTGGGGTGAACAACAAAAAAAATTCTAATGCTGAGAATTGCTCAAAAGTTTGAAAAAACTTTGCAAGAAAAATACCACTGTGCTATATGATAAGCTAGTGAGAGTCACCAGTATATAAGGCAAGTGAGCAAGGCTGAATCATTGACAGAGTGGTCAATAGGCAACAGAATTCTGGAACCTAGCAGTAGATACTTACTGGATGCACTTTCAAAATTGAATATGTTACATTGAGTCTGGGGTGGGCAGTAACAAAGCAGGCTTAGTGTCCTTTTTATTTTTTTGGTTCTGACTCCAGGGAAGAAAGACGGATTTGAAAGAAATAATTCATGCATTCAATTTCTCCTCAAGAGAAAGCAGGAAAATGTGTTTTTTATGCAGGCCTTTGTAGGATCCATGAAAAGTTTTATGAAAGAAGGTGGCAAAGAGGATTTGAACATACGATGAGGAGTTGAAGTGCTGGGAGACTGGAAGAAACACATCTTAAGATGGCTTTTGAGAAAGAAGACTGAGCTGGAAAAAAGAATGATGAATTCATTTACTCTGAGGTTACCAAGGAAGGGGAGACAAAAAAGGCAAATGCAGAAGATCCCTAACCTCATAACTGTCACCTTGCCAGTCATAGGTATGATTAAGGAGGAGGCCTGTAATAAATGAGGATTAATAGCTATTCTCACTTTTGGGCAGATGTTGCCTTTTTCAGCAGCCCAATTCCTATGGTCCTGCCAGGAATGCATTTAGATACTTCACTCACAATTGCTATTGAGCAGTCATTGCACCCAGGACAATTTAAGAGAAATATTTGTAAATAGAAAATAGGTGATATTTACTGTAAATCTTGCCACATGATCTTGTTGCATAGAAAAATTTGCAAGTTTCTAACCATCAATGACAGAAAAAAAAAAAGCATGTCATTCCTTGGCTACAGTCCTTTTTTGCTCTCTTTTCTACACATTTCCTCTAGTGTTGAATCTGCCATCTGAAATCATGTTGAGGAAGTTATATGAGCAAGTTGTGAGGCAAAGACAGTAGGGACAGGGAACTGAAGAGTTCAGTCAGTGAGGAGCTGAGACACAGAACATCTAACGCTTTCCTTTAGTGTTTATTTGTTTTCATCAATTTACTTACATTTCAGAGAATTCTTGAATACAAGCTCAGAGAGAATTTACAGTGCCATAGTATCTATGCTTGAGACTTCAACCATTTTTTAAATTATTTTATTTCTATTTTTCATGTGAGGGAGAGCTGTGAGTTTTGAGTTTGTCTTTGCACAGAATAATAGAAACTCTTTCTGTAGAGAGTACCATTTTGGAAGTTGCCTAGGATGTATAGTATATGTAGGCTTATAACTCGTGACTGACATTTGGATTTGACAAGAGGGTGATAAACGTTTGAAGTTTCACAAACCAACAGTGTTACCATTAGCATTTGAGAAACCAGTAAGCAGAGAATCTGCTGTTACCTGTAATAGTCCTAACTTCTTATTGGGAAAGGAGCACACAAGTCACCTGAAGTAAGGAGATTCACATTTGCTGCCAGACTTGTCTTTTCTTTGCATGCTGTTTAAAGACTGAACTGTATAAAACAGGATTGACATTATGTAATTACTTGCCTCTTACACTGTGCTAACTCAATTTGCTTTTCATTCCCAGGTATTTAAAAGACCATTATTTTCCCATCAGACTTTACTGTCTGCCAATTAAAGCTTTAGATCGATGGTATGGAGAGGCAACTTTGTTATAAAAGGTTTCAGGTAAAGATATTGAAAACATCTGCTTTAAATTGCTTTTCTTTGCTTTTCTTTAATGTCTACAATTTTTAGCAGATATAATAGTTTTCTTGACATTTTAAGTCATGCTTTCTACCATTGTTCTGCAAAGCAAAACGCTTGTATCTGAATACTTGATTTCCTAAGCAGTGCTTGCTAGGAAAGTAAGAGGAAAGGATCCAACTACTGCAGGACTTCCCGTTTCCTTTGCCTTCTTGGATAAAACAGCTAAAGCTATCCTGAAAAAAAAAAAGGATGTTAATATGGGCGGCAGTTGTGGCATATCTCTCTGGCATATTGTTTCCCCATTACCTAGCTAGGTAGTTCTCGATGGGACCAATATTAAAGCTCTACCAAGGTCTTCTGAATCACATGAGCAGAAGTCATTAGTGTCCAAGGGAACATGAGGTAAGGCTGGTTAATAATCAAACATATAACCACCTGAATGGAAAATATTAGTGCTATCTGTAGTTATTCACTGTCATCTTAAGTAATAAGAGCTATGTTAGTAAGGGTTCTCTCTTGTACAGTAATTTGAATTTGGGTCATTTTCCTTCTCTCTGTGTAGTTATGGGAAATGGCTGCACTTTTGAGGTGCAGAAAATCATAGTAATTACATTATGCATGAGGCCTGTGCAAAGGGATAGATGATATAAAGATATACACTTTTTCCTCTTCAGAAAGAGAATTTATAGGGAAAAGAAAAATGGATAAAAAGGTCACTATAAGCAGACTTGAGTATACTGCACCATTAAAACATTTTTAATAGCAGTGACATTTCTGACAGCTGTAATATGACTGCAGTTTAGTTTCTAAGAATATGTTGGAGAGCATCTTAGTACTTAGCCTTGATAAATATGATTGTTCAGTGGCACCCTTTTAAATTTTAAAGCAAATTAAATCCCAAGCTCAGCACCCAGAATGGCAAATCTTTCATTTAGACACTTGTCTTATCTGGATAAGTATCAGAATTAAATATTCCAAGAAACATATTTTTGATTATACTTTTCTTACTGGATTCTTAGATTTCATCAGTTATCATATCTCATGAAGAGATACAACATTTGCATTTAACCATTTTATTGTCTTCATCAAAGTTTATATCTTTTGTTGTCATCACGAACAATCAAAATATACCAGAGGGGAAAAAAAAAAAGTTGTGTTTCACTGCCTAAAAAAGCACTTCTCTACCTCTAAGATTTTATGTTTCATGAAGATGACAAAGAATGTGCAGTCACTTTTTCTCCTAAAATTTTCATCATTGTCCACTGACAGTTTTCTGGACTAGTTTTGTTTGTTTTGAGGTTTTCTTATAAGCTAAGAGGGGGAGAGACAATCTTACCTTTATTTTCTCTAAATCCATTGATACTTCGTGCAGATGGAAGTCAGAAAATAATACCCAACCCAATGACACACCAGTATGATGATGATGAAAAAATTGCAGCAACATCACAATTGTACTGGAGATCCCTTCTCACAGTTCATTCCTATTTCTTTGGAAATGGCCTTTTGAAAGACTTCTAACAAGGATGTATTATATAATTCAGTGACCTGGCAGGAAACTGTACTTGTGGCACATTCAGTCTTGCTCTTCTCCCTCTTTGCCCTTTAGATGGTGAATGGCTCTACCAGTTGCATAAGAGGGTGAGAGGCTCATGCAGAGGGCTCTCACCGCGCATGGTGAAAGCATTCTGACACATTAGTCCAGGCATATTGATGTTAAACTAAATGTCCCCCAAAGTTTTGCTTGACTAGAAGATTTCACATTGCTTATTCAATATCACATAGAATCACATAATGGTTGAGGTTGGAAGGGACCTCTAGGGATCCTCTAGTCTAACCCACCTGCTCAAGCAGGGGCACCCGGAGTATGTGGCACAGGGTCGCATCCAGGCGGGTTTTGAATATCTGCAGAGAAAGAGACTCCACAATCTTTCTGGGCAGCTATGGTATAGTGCTACCGTTTCAGGCTGGGAGAGTATTGTCCTCTGTCTCACAGCGGCCACAGTTTGGTGGTGGCTGCCATCCCTTCCAAACATTGAGTGCTAGATAGGTACTTATGACCTAGTTCTCTCTTCTCTTGTAACTTTAATGATAACCAGATATAAAGAAAAAAAAAAGAAGCTATTTTCCATTTAACCTTAATGAAATTACAATATGTTCATTAAAGTTTTGTCAGGAAAAAAAAAGAAAAGAAAGAAAACCACCAACAAAAACAACCTCTGGTATTTTAGGCAAAGAGGTAAAACATCGCTGTAGGCAGGTGTTTACATCTGATTTAAAATAATTCACTACTTCCCCCAAATTCTGACTTCATTACTAACATCTTATTGTTCTGTCACTATTGATAACAAAATGAGGTAAATTTTCAAAATAAAATCTTTTCTTAGTAGATTAAGCCAGATGGGGCCAGATCCAGTTTAAAAAACAAAACAAAACAAACAAACAAAAAACACAGTCCATATACTGTAGAAGAGTTAGGCATTCACCATTTCCAATTTCATTCAAGCGACGTCTGAAAAAACAAGTGTCATTGTACAGAAACTTTAAGAGTCTCCAGTATTTGGTGTGGATGGTCTTTTCCGTGTTGTGCTGATTGCCCTTTATCTCTACCCCATATCATGCGTTTCTGAAGGACTTTTAAGGTTGGTGCCGCAAGCCTTGGAGACCCCATCAAATGTCATTGTTAAAATGGCGCTATATCGTGACTGGTGCATACTCCATCAGTTAGACTTCTTCCTTCTGCAACAGACACTTTAAAACTGTTGACCACTGCATGTATTATTCACATGCTGTACTTGGAAACAGAAGCCTGTGGTGGTGTTTAGAAGAGTGACTTAAAAGCCTTCGCTCTTTCTGTCAAAGAGCACAATCCGCATCTTGGGAGTGCAAAGGAGAAGTGCTGACAGAGGGACTAAAGCAAAGTTCTGGGCTTGTTGTTTTAGAAAGGTTTGATGTTGTATTGTGTATTATTAATGAGCACAAGATTCAAGATTAGAATCCAGCAGTGATCCTTTCTTTGCAGCTGACCTTATACTCTGACAGGCAGTTTTCTTGTCTGTGAAAGCTTATTTGAGGTTTTTTTTTTTTAAGATACCAAATCCCCCTGTCCCCACCACTGGATTTAGCACAAATTCATGAGAGGTACAAGATCCTTCCTGGAATAGTTCTCCTGTGTTAGTCATTTCACCCCCATTGCTTCCAGTATCTGGGATTGACAGACTTGGGCCATGATATAAGCACACTTCATGGATAGAGCATCCATTGCTGTCAGTTAAATACATTTTGTTGATAGTTACCATGCAGTGGTGTCTGAGACTTATTGTTATTTCCTTATGTTAAAGTGAAGATATAAGAGAGTGAACCATGTATGGTTGCTTTGCCTTCATTTATTAACCAAAGGTAGCTGTCGTCTTCACAGATAAATTCTCCTGTCTTACTAGATTTCCAGCTGCACATTATAGTAACTCCAGAGAGTTTAAAGTGGACGGCATTGTAGGAGATAGATAGAGTGAAATCACAGTCTGTCGTGGGAGTAGGTCCAAAAAGGTCTCTGTACAATATGTAAAGTACTGAAGATTGTGGCCCTATATTAGGGATCTCTTTTAAATATTGTTTTTCAGTAGAATTTATCTAATCACCAAACTTGTTTAAATCCCTCTTTTCTGCTAATTCTCAAGACATAGGAGCTACTCTTCCTGAAGGACCGTTTCAGTAATTCCAGGAAAAAAAAAAGGGAGGGCTGCTGGTACTGCTGGTTTGTTAGTGTAGAAAGCAATTTATTCTTTCTTAAAGAGAAACCAAAACATTCTCTCTTTATCTACACTTTTCTTGTGAGACAAGTTCACAGACCTGTGTAATTTGCAGCTTTCCTTAAAGGTCAGACAAGGTTCTTGAATATAGAAATTTGATTTTTTTTCCTTCTTTTTTTTTGATGGAGGTACAATGATCCTGGCAAAGAAGAGCCTCAGCAAGCTTACAGCAGCCCTGTAAGCTTGAGAGACCCACAAAGTGACAGTATTATGGGTTTTTTTTTTGTTGAACTAATACTTGAAAAGTCCCATTGGTGATTTCCTTGTGATTCTTTTATGCATATATGGTCAGTGAGTATCCATAAAGGTAAGGTTTGGGAATATTTTCATTAACTGTTTGAGTTTTGGTCTTTTTTTTTTTTTTACCTCATCCAACCCAGACTCTTTATCATTACTTTTTCTCTGTGATATACTACTCTTGGAGAAGAAGACTTATGGGAAAACAGCTTATTATAAACATGATTGATGGGAAGGAGAAGCTATAGCATATGTCCAAGAATTATGCTTTGATTTACAGGAAGGTGTATTGTGACGCTTTTTATTTGGTTATTTGTCTGTTTTTCCATTTGCTTGTTTTTCTAAGAACATCGTAATTACATCACTTCTGTAACCTACAGAATTACATTTCTGTAACCTACAGGTCCTAGTCTAGGGCCTCCAATTGTTCAACTATTGCAGACAAATAAATCTACTGTTGGTACCAAAACTATGTTTTTCATACTCAGGAATATCACGCAAAAAGAGAATAATAGATGAATGCGTTAAACTTGAAAAGAGTCTTCAGAGCATTCTTACATTTAGAAGGTGACTCACAATTAAGAGACTCACTCTTAATCAAAATAAAATGTATCAATAAATCAGGCAATCAATGAAGAGCGGAGCACAGCGTATTGGCTGAGACTACCCAGTGCTCCGAATCCTGGGGATCGTGTGTGAACACATGTATTCACTCACTGTCAGAAAGTGTGCCATCAATTACAGGCTGCGTGTTGTAGGAAGATAGAGCTGTGTTTGTGAAAAAATGAATGCGAAACTTGGTGGTAGCCCTGACAACCTCCAGCCATAGCGAAAATATATGTGATCACCCTACCCTCATGGGAGGTGATATGGACAGAACAGGGATCCTGGCTGAGGGTCAGCCTGGGCCTTGGGTCAGATTTCTCTCGGGGGTCACCAACCCACCCCAGCAAGCTCATTCACCGTCGAGCCAGTGGTGCTGGACTCAGGAACCTGAGGGCAGACTCGTTATCCCAGGCCCAGGGATAGCAGGGATTTCCAGGGAGTAGCAGTGGCTGCTCTGCTTCTGTTAGGGCTCTGTTAGGGACATCTTTCTTTATAGTACCGATAGCTGTACTCTCCCCGGAAAAGCACCCTTATAAGCAGAGAACTCTGGAAATCATCAGTAGCTCCACAGGCATAAGAGCTGCTCTGTTGTTTCAGGAAATGGCTGATGACAGATATTTTGCTCCAGCGCTAAAAAACAGTCCCTAAAGATTGGATTAAACACTGGAACCTGAGGTCTGACATTATGGAAAGATAGTGATGATTATTTAGCGAAACTCGGGCCTTATATATTATCCACATTTTTGTTGCATTTTTGTTAGTCTTCTTGTACTCTTAGGAAATCAGTATTAAATGGTGTGAGCATCCAATCCTGATTGGATTGTGCCCTACATCTCTCCTTATATGTTCCAAAGAGATCCAACATAATTTTTAGGGGACAGATTTTTTTCTCCCACAGGAACCTGTCACTCCTTGAAAGGTGAATAAGAAGTCATGAGACAAAAAAAAAGTTATTCTGAACAGGTCATCCAGACATTGTAGGTTTCCACGGAGAAGTTTAATAATAGACCAGCTCCAAATCTGAGGTCAGCACTTTAAGCCCAATTCAAAGATATGATTTTCTACATGTCCTTACTTTTCCTGAAAGATTTTCTATGGCTAACCATTTCGCTCTCAGTTCTTGAAACTCATTCAGTGTTGTTCAAAGCCATTAGAGGTCACACGAACAGAGGAAGGCTGTCACCCTAATGCTATAAGGTTTTCCAAAGATACTTCTTTTCTTCACATAGAGGCACAGCCTCTGTTATCTTTTCTTGAATTCGATGAACTTAGAGTGCACTGCATGTTGGACTAATAGACCTTACATAGCACACTGCCTCTCATTCACTCTTCCCCTTCACCCAGGCTGCTGGGTTTTCATTTCACCAGGGGTAAGGAAACTAAACTAAACTAATAAAAACCTTGTTTCCTATTTTTTGTACTAAACTCTCTTTTTTTATTTTTTTTTTTTATGTATCCTTTATATTTAGCAGCCTTCCTAATTAAAGCTCTTGGACTTCTATGCATTTGTATCACTTTTATAAACCAGGATGTAGCATGACCATAGCTGTATTTTTAGGCTGTAAGTGGGATAGAGCTTGATTCACATTGCTGAAATGTCCCCAGGGCACTGGAGACTTAGATTTACAGATCACAAGACTTCTGGATGCAGCAAGGCTATACTTCACATTCTGTATTCACATGGGAGGAAGACCAGAATCCAAAAGGACACTTGCAAGGTGGATCAGAGCTCCCTGTCTGAAGAATATACAAAGCAGAAGAGAGCAAGCAGCAGGCTCATCTGATCCCATTCCCCAAGGATTATATCTACTTCTACAGAAGCTCTTTCTTTGAAATTGTGCAGGCCCACAACCTACAAGGTGCTGCTCAGTTTCCTCCAGCAGCAGCAGTGAATTCGGGGGCTGTATCATACAGAGCCTTCAAGAGGAAACTGTGGTTACCTGCAGCCCCTTTAATAAGACTTTCTTTGTTTGCTCTTAACCTACACTGCAATTTAGGAATAAATGAGGAGAGAAACTTGAGCCACAGTTAATATAATTTATACAAATATAAACACACATAACTTGTTCCTTTCCTGCTGCAGCTGGTGCCTGTCCTTAATCACAGCAAGGTATCTGGATGGCAGTGGATTCAGCTATGTCCCCCTACCAATCTCCCAATTTATTGCTCTCTAAAACCATGTCCAAACCGCCCTTGGTTACGACAAAGCAATTTTCTAGGTTTTCTAACTAGAGCAGCTTGCCTATCCCTTGAACTTTCTCAACATGCTTGGAAATCTTGAGCAGGATGGTTCCTGCCAGCAAGATGGTTATCCCACCGGGTTGGATCCACACAAACTGGCAAAATCAGGTTATACAGAGGCAGAAAATAAAGCCCTAGACTGCTGCCAGGAAGGAAAAGAGCATTTCTGCGAGCAGGGATCGACACAAAGGCAGCAAAAAATGGCCTCACTTTTGTGAAGGGAGACTCAATGGTGAGTAGTTGATGAACACCAGTCTAGCCTAGGGAGACAGATAGCATCACACTGGGTTCTGTTTCTAAGTAAAGAACACTGTTTCTGGAGGTGAGAATTCTCTTGTTTTTTCCTTGCTTTATGATGTTATTAGTTTATGAGCATTTTAGCACAAAAGTGAATGTGTGGCTCACTTGTGGGTGGAGTAGGATGGGGAAAAGATTACAATTTCAGTATCTGTAATCTCTAGAAAAATCTATAATAGCTGCTCAATTGCCTCTTTGTATATCTAAGTCTTTGGGGAGCCAAAGGATGAACAACACTTTTTATAGCTTTTTCTCTTTCTAAATTATTGTGATAAATTGTTTGTATTTCTCCTTTTCAGACATAGCGTAGGATTGTGTGTTATCATATTATGATAGAAACTTCTGCACATGTTAGGTCAATAAGAGAATTAATTGTAAGGACACAAATGAGTTTAATAGGTTTGTCTGGCTTCAACCTATGAATTTGAGAAGTTTTATGGCATTGAAAACAACTTGCCTACTTCTTTCTTGATCCTTAAAATATTTACCTGATAAAAATTTGCTTTTTTTCCTCCGCCGAATTTCATGCTGCACAAGTAAATGTGAGCAACATTTTTCACGAACTTGCAGATAGGCACTTTTCACAGTCCCTTCGTGTCGAAACAGTTACGAAAAGGCCGGGTACATAACAGCCTTTATCTGCATTGTGTGTTGGTTCAGCCCATGCAGTCAAGCTTTCTGGGCAAAAGTGCAGCAGCAATGTATGCATTCCAGAGCTTGCCTAACTACTATGCTATAAATGAGTGGAGTTTCATTTTATATTTGTTTAGCTTTTATAATTGTTCCTCAATAGAATTTTCCTGCAGCTGAGAGTCAGTGAGCCGAATTTCTAGAAATGCAAACTTAAAATAGAAAACTATTTGGCGTTGATATATTTATTTGTATTTTATTCATAAAACTTCCAGTATTGGCATTTTTTTCTGGCAGAGAGTTCTCATTATGAAACACATAGTCTAGTAATTTCAATTCTCAAGTCTGCCTTTGCTGGTGCCTGCTGCACCCCCAATAGGACGTACAGGGGGTGCATTAGTCTTGGTGGCCAACTGGCAGATTCTCCGTTTGAAATCCAGCATATCTGGAATCATTGCTCAGCACCCATTTGAAGCTAATTCCTGCATCAGAAAGGTTTGTAGTATTTGGCAACAATCTATTGATTTTTTCCTGACTCATGCAGAACTAATTCTCAGTTACACGAATTAGAGAAGAGAAAATGAAAAGAAAAAGAAATCCTTAAATGATGTTCATTTCTTTTGGCCATTTCTTTGATCCGTGTTTTTATCTGAGACAGAAGTAGTGTGTCTAATAGGAAACTGTAATATATTATGAAACAGTCAGACTTAGCAATCTTGTTAGGCAATCACTACTTCAGCAGAATGAAATGCTGTTGCAACAGGAGGAAAATTATACACCAATTATTTATCCAGTCAAAAAAAATTATACCCCATAACTTCAAAGGTTTCCACTTATGAAATAATAAAGAGAGGACAATTCCTACTCTTTTAGCACACCGGGACATTTTTATTCATCTGAAACGCAACGTGCTATGTTTGGGACCATACTTAAAATTATAAACCCATAGTATCACATGTTGCCTACGTGACTTGTTCTAGGAACAGTAACAAAAAATAGCCATGCAATGTTTATACAGATTTAAAGGAGTAATATAAGTAATTAACTCATCCTGCTTCTTATTATCCTTCAAAGACTGCTCTCCCCGTTATTGGAAAAATATTTTTTCAGGCTGCAAAGTCCCAGCTCATGCATTTATTTGTTTGTTTTTTTGTATTTCTCATAATCTTCAATAATTCTCCTTATTTTGATAAACTTTGGAACTCTCTCCTAATATTTCCCCTAGCATCAGTTCCTTTTGTAAAAATTCTTCCACCACTAAATGAGAACAAACATTCAAAGCTAAACATCTGTGCAGTAATTCTGAACACCTTTTATTAGCAGTAGGTGGGCTTAACTATCTTCTGCATGTAGTAGGCTTATTGCATTTTGAAAATGAGGTCCCTTCAGTTTTATCTTTGGCAGGAATTCCAAGGGAACAAAGGTGCAGAGTTAGCACAACAACAGTTAAAATCTGAATCATCGGTTATGCCAACAAGTACTTTATGCAAAAGGTTAGGACCTGAGACCGTATGGTTTAGCAGGGAAAGATTGCCTGGAAATGAAGTTACATGGTGGAGTTCTCCCAGCAAAAAAGCCTGGGAATGTACAAAAGGGGAGGTGAGGGAAATTCTTTCTGAGCACAGAGAACCCACAAATACTCCCAGGGGAAAAGCAAATTAGGGAGAGGCACTATATACAAACTATTAACTGTCTTGTAAAGGAGCTCTTGTTTTGTGCTTCAGTTTTATTCTCCTCGCTTGTCAGAAAGCCCGTGTGAAGTTTGCAGTGCCTCGTGTTTGACTGCACCATGTATGACAGCTCCTGTGCTGCAGGTGTAACCTGTGAAACAGAAAGTGACTCGAGGCAAAGACCAGTGTGGGAGCATAGGAAGAAAATAACAACACTAATAACACTAAAATTAAAAAGAGTGTTTTTGGGGTCCTGGTAACTGTTAGGTCACATTAAGAGACACATCTGGAGTTTCAGACTCCAGACTCCCTAATTTCTCTTTTCCCCAGCGCTCTATAAAATAAGGATAGCCTGAATTCAACATATATGTATATAGGTGTCCAAAGTGGGGAGGTCAGTCAGTTCTGTCACAAGGCAGAGCATGTCAACTCACTAGCTCTGTAAGCAGCAGGTAAGATAGATAGAATATAGGTATCAGGAGGTGGTTTTAAACCATCATCTGTAGTATTTTGGAATCTTTCTTCTGATATTCTATATTCTTCATTCCTTACATGTATCATCTGAAACAAAAATGATTGATGGCAAAAGAAAGCCGAGGTTTGTCTCCATAGTTTCCAGAAAATAAATATTATTCTTAAATGATGGGTCTGGGATAAGAAATGCATTCTGTGTAAAATCGTATCAGAATACAAAACTATTTCATCGCTTCATTCCTCAAGCTTCGTCTGCCTCCCTTCCTTAATGAAATGGAACAGTCTGTGCCTTTATCACTTCTCCCATTTAATCTTGTTAATGCAGTCTGCTAAGACTCCACTTTTGCAACAGTACAGGTGTAACAGTGAGTAAGTACAGTACCAGGAGGAATTCTGATCTGCACCTAGGTATCTTATGTATGAAAAAAAATGTGTGATATTCAACCCGGAATAAAAAATGATGCAACTGGTGAGTTCAAACATTTTTCTTCTTCCCTTCCTTAGTAGTATGAGGTACTCCCATGAAGAATAAATAGAGAAATATTAATCATGCTGTGCCAAATCTGTCCCTGAGACAACTCCACTTGGAGTTTTACTAAAGATTAATTCTTCCTACTGTGTTAAAAGATGGCAGATTAAATTGGTAAGTAGACAGTCAGGAAGTATAACATTTTTCAGACTGTAACGGATGCAAATCCAGGAATATCTCCAGCTGATTTCAAAAGATGGGGCAATAATTTTAAATAAAAATGAGCAAAAGTGAAAATCCATAGTGATTAGAAAAAATATGTTCAAAAAGCTCTAAGAAGGGAATATTGAAAGATTTCAGTCATTGTGGTCTAAAATCATTGTTTTTGTTTTCCTGCTGTTGTCTATGGCTATTGTCATTTTTCATGACAGGAGTTAGGTTATATATACGTATGAGAAAAAATACTGAAAAATTTGATCCAGTCCCCAGGAAAGTGGATGGGAAATTTTTCCTTTGACTAGGTGACAGGTATGTAAGGTCACAGGCAGTGTGAGTTAGATCCTTTTCTTTATTTACTTATTTTTGTTGCACTGCTGCAATTCTACTGGAGTGTATTGAGATACTCCAAATTTACTTAGTATGAACCAGAATCTTAAATCTGTACCAGCAGAAACACATTTCCCCATGCCTTCTTTCCCTTAGGCAGCCAGCCTTGTGGTTTTCCATCTTAAAAGAAAATAGGGGAAAATATATTTTTTTAAAAGACTTTTGCTTCTGAATCATACCCATTAATAAAAATAAATACATAAACTATGCTTATGTATTCTTCCTTATGAACTTTTCCTTGAGCATTATAGTTAGCTGTTTTGGCAAGAAGCCTCAAGCTGCAAAACATTTAACATGAAAAGCTGCATTAATTAGTGGTTTATCAAGAGTGCAAATACACAATATATTTAGCTTACTAGATTTTTTTTTAAGTTGCATCATGCACTGTGGTTTACCATAGTATTGTTAATCAAAGTATAAGATTTTAATACCCCAGTCAGCCAAAATTTTCCTGAAGATGTCTTGCATAAGATAGTGAGAAAACCGTATAATTAAGGATTTCTAATTGCAGTGGACAGATAGGTTGGCAGAGATTTCAGAAATGAGAATCCTTCCAGGAAATAGGAGTATTGAGAGGCAGAGGGGGGGAAAAAAACAGGGATGTTGGCACAAAACTGTACTTATCTATGTGAAAAATATCTCTTTATGCTTCCCTTCCTTCTATTTTCCTTCTCCACACCTTAGTTCAGGGTGTACTCTTTTGATATTTTGGGTCTACAATATCAAAATGTGTATGTTCACTGATTAATGTTGAGCTGAATTGTATACTTAATATTCAGTGTTAGATGAATGACAGAAAACATACAGAAATTTCCTGAAATTTAAATATTGTGAAATTTGCTTGCTATACTAACTATAAAAGTATAAAAATCTGTACAAAGGATTTTTTGTTTAGGAAAAATTGAGCTAAGACTGAGGAGAAGTTTGGTGAATGTAATAAAACATTTTCTTATAGGCAAGTCAAGTCAAAGAAGGAGAAAAGGTATCTTCTTAGTAACAGTGAAGTGCTGAAAAGAATCAGTTGAGTTAGTCTGACAAATAAGGTATTGGTCTAATTGATAAAGCAAATTGAAAACTATTTTATTTTACAAGTGATTTCCATAGCAAGAACACTTACTATGTGAAATACATCTGTGTTATACATCTCTGTTATATAGGGGAGGTTTTTTTTATATATTTAAAACATACTATTCATAGAAGAAAAAGAAATATTGTAAAGTAATTATTTTCCAGAGATTGTGAAAACTATCAGTAACTACTGAATATACTTTAGCATTTCAAGTTATGTAAAGTTACATTTTCATAACTTGAAAAGTGAAATATTATCTTTGGAAATAGTGTCTGGTATCCAGTTCCCTGGTAATATTTCAGGTAGCATTAACAATATTTAAAGAGAATTTTCATATAAATTTTTAAAGGATCATACGGGATACAAGTTTACTAGACTTTTTGTGTACATTACCATATGTAGTAATTTCTGGATTTTGAAGTGCTTTTTTATACCTCTAAAAACACATATTTTATATATAGTCTTTTCTCTACAGCTTTCTCTACAAAAGCCTTAACAACAGCAATCGTTAATAAAAATCAGAATATTCTGAGAGCTAAGAAAAAATCAGTTCTTCCTGTGTATGCTTAAATATTCACAGAAGGAAGAATATAAAAGATAAATACAAGGTTACTTGAATGGCAAGAACATCTACTATTTTTTTTCTGTTTTTTTTTTATCATATTTTAAATTGCACTATTTCTAATAGCATATAAGTTAATAACATCCAGAATCGGGCTGACATACTGTTTGATTCTTTTCTGTTAGAGTTTGTCTTTATAAAAGAAGAGGGCATTTTAACTTCTCTGCATCTTCCACAACCTGTGAACAACTTTTGCATTAATTATCAAATGTAGAAATTTGTAAGTATGAGAATAAATATGAAAAATGCGGTGTCTGACAGGTGAGGCGATAAGACAAGGTTCTGGCCCCGGTGCTTACAAAGCTGCTCTCTCTGTGTGTCCTGTGACTGTGTTTCGTATGTATCCATAGTTTGGGCAAACTTCTTTAGGTGCTTAGTCATTCACAAGGCACCGTAATTTTACATATTACATTACACAAGCCCCCTGCACGGACTGTCGCTGTTCCCAATGGCTCGCCATGCCCAGCGCTGTTGCAGCCTTTCTTCTTTCTATCAGAGCAAGTGCTGGAGAAGCGGTTTGGAAAATAAACAGTCTTAGAGGAGGAGTTAAATAGGATTATACGCGAGGTCCCTGAGCTTCAGGTTCTGTTCAGCAGCACCTGAGTCATGAGTACTGAAATTGCCGACTGTCAGCTGGTTCTGTGTGAACCGCACTGTGATGCTCATTTCTCCTGGTGGCTTTGAATTGCGTCAAGCTCTGGCTTTGAGGTTGCTGGAAGAACAGAAAATTTAGTGTGTCTGCACACACGGTACTTTGGTTAGGGAACGAAAGGACTGTGACTGTGCTGCCCTGCCGTGTCGCGCTGGAGAACCAGGCCCTGGCACAAAAAGGGTCTGCTCGGGACTGGTTAAGAATAAGCACTGACCCTCGCCTTCCGTTGCAGTAAATTTCTATCCCATTCTTGTTCAACTAACAAATTTCACTTCGTTTATTCTGAAAAAAAATAGTCTTGGATTTCTGGTCTATTATTATTAAAAAAAAAAAAAGACGCTAGGCCACACCAAGCAGCTTTATGAGGAAATTACTGAGCAAAGACAAAGAAGGAGAAGAAGGATTCTGTCCTTGCTAAATTGCCGCTATATTGTAAGACAGGTCAGTGAACATGCATAAACTTTATATCTTGGTGGGAAAATATTTACTGTGCACTTCTTCTAGGTGACAACTTTACATATGCCATGTATTTGGCTGGTACAGTTTGAGCAAGCACGCCCTTACTGTGTAGGGAGTTACACAGAAAAAAGTGGTCTTCATTGCTCAAGCAGCTATGCTGACCAGCTTATATAAACCCTAGCTAAAGCTGTTAGAGATTATTTGCAGAACGTTGGATCCGATGAGCTCAAATATAAGATAGCTTGGTTAGTATAATATTTGGGATTACAATAGTAATCTCTTTAGAGAAAGGGTGCAGTATCAGCAGAACCCTGAGTCTGGGGGAAGTAGAAACTGTACAGTAAGAATTCTGTGTTTATTGCACACTTAAATCTTGTCCTGGGAATAGGTAAGTTTCTGAGATCTTTATGAGCAGAAGCTATGTTTCTGAGAATTTAATTAAATAACTGATTTGAACTCACCTACGTAGCCCAAATTATGGGTTTGGCAACCTGTTTCTGTGGTGTGGTAACTTGTTTTATTTCAAGACCATCCTTTGAAGTTGCACACAGAATTTTCATGTTTATGAGTTAAAAACAAAAGGAGTTTCTAGATTATTATAGAAACATCCACACTGAGAGGCAAAGAACATCCCCCATACAGATCTACAGAGCACTCTCTGTATTGTCTCATATACTGGTGCTTTAACTGTTTGTTTTCTGCAAATACGTCATATTAGAGGTCTGCCATAGCTTCTGTCAAGGGTCTTGATTCTCATGTTTTTTTGATCCAGACCTTGGACTATTCTTAGTCTATAGTAACTTTCACTAAGTAGAAAACCTGTGGTTCTGCTTCTTCTGCCTTGCCTGGAAGGAAGACAATCTTAGGAGACAATCAAGCAGTTGAGGCTGTTTGGGCTTTTCCGGGGTACTTCTCCCCACCTGTCTCCACTGAAATAGGCAAATAAATGCTTCCAGCAGGAAAATCAAGTGTCTCAGAGAAACACCAAAAAGTTAAGATCATAGAGTTCTGGAGTGCCATTCTTGGTGAAGCATTTGCATAGATTTTATTTGCGTCCAGGGAATAGCATCTCCTGGACTCACCACTGACTCATAATAATATTTAAGCTCTTAATGGAAGTCCACTTGATAGATCTTCTGTTAACTTACTGTGTGTTTTAACTCATTAAAATCATTGCTTCCAAGGAGAAAAAAAGGACTGATAATCCAAAATAAGTGGATACCAATTATCTCACGACATTGTGCCAGTACTCCTAAGACTCTTATGATTCTCTTGCTCACATCCGCCTTTGCTCCACAGAGAATCCTACAATCTTGCAAGTTTCCCAGCTCTTCTTATTGATTAGCATAATGAAATTCAGCTCTGAGCAATTATTCTTAACCTGTGTTAGGTTTGAAGTCCTTTGCTTCTGTCTTAGGTATAATGAAAGGCTGATGCCACCAGCTTTTCTTTTTAAAAGAACATTATCTACTGGTTTAATAAAAGATATAATATCTACCTGAAAAATCAAATCTCATCTATATCCTTGGACCATCATAACATAGAGCAATTCATAAACAGCTAAATAATCCTGTTAGAGCTATTGTACTTATGCTCAGAAATACAAAGGGCTTTTGAACAAAAATATTTCTGTTTATTTCTGGTCTTAATGTTGTGGGCGGAGGTTGTTCTTTTTTCTCCTATAATTTCAATCTCACTCTAATTGTAAAGGCAAATAATCAGTGGAAATTATTTTTTCCAGATGTGTACCAAAATTGCTATTTAACAAATGAGATACAGTAAGATAGGATAAAATGGATGGTTAGGATATTACCTCTGGAGCCGCCATAATAAACTCATACTAGTCATCATCTATCAATTTCAAAGGCTTTGACAATGGTCTGTAAACATTGTTATGGCCCTAGTACAAGCAGACTCAGGTAAGTTGTCCACAGTACGCATAAACAGTGTAGATGGAAATATTTTCCTTCATATGTGAAATCTACAAATATACAGCATATTATTTTGAAATGTTTCACCAGTTAGAAACATTGTAATGCGCGTGTCTGCTTCTTGCTGACCATTTAAAAATAAATATTAAATATACACTACAAGAAAGCATAGTCTAACTGCCTAAAAAAATACTTCCCTTCTCCCCCACCCTCCCCTTTTTTTTCTGGAAATCTCATAGAAGAGTGGAAAGAAAATTTGTTGCCAAAAAAGCTTCTGAGTGACACAGATTATAAACTAAAAAACTTTAGCTGAGTGCATGAGGCCATGAAGGATATCAGACCTGGCAATTGCATGAATTTCTGAGGAAAACAATCTTTTTAGTAGTAATCTATCACTGCTATTTTGAGTAATGATCTATCAGATTTCTGGTCCAACAGTCAGGACCACCAGTTCCCTTGAAAACTTTGACAAATTGGCACAGAGTATGTACAGATCAAGTCTGCTGTGTGAGTCCAGTGTGGCTGGTAAAGTACATAGATGTTCAAGAATTGCTGTATTTTGCACATTTTTGTGTCTCTGCGTGTCAGCAGTAGGCTTGACATGCTTGGGATTTGTTGGCATTGCTGCACGTGCACAGGGGGCCCTTAGCAGAGCGGACCTGGCAGCAGTCGCAGATCTAACATAGCCCAGGGTGCAGGATGCAGGGTGCAGGCCTGTAGCCAGAACCATGGGTTCATATAGGCCTGTACTGGCTAAGAGTTAAATTCTAAGATTTAGAATTCTTAGAAATTAAATTCTAAGATTTTATGAATCAGGTATTTTCCAGTGTGAATTACAATATCTGCTTTGGGGTATGATTGACAGCAAATGTACCTACAGATGAATTCCTTACCTTTAGCTAGTATTAATTCACTTGCTGAGATATTGCTAATGTCATAGTTGTCCCTGCATGAGGTATTGCAGAGGCTAAAATATCCAACTAGTATTCTTGGACGTATATTTTCAGATTATTAAGTACAAATACAGATACAATTCAGCAAAGCACTGGAGGTGTTGCTCCGCAGCCACAAAATGTCTAATCCAGTTGCAAAGGAAACAGAAACATCTTAACTAGTGGCATAACTTAAGCTGAAAAGTTCTACTGATGGCAATGTGAAGGAAAAAGAAAAGAAAAAACATGCCCAATTCACATCAGTCAGGACAAAACAGTAAAACTGGTAACTAAATTTAAAAAGCTAAGAACATTAAATTTGATATGATCTAGGAGTACAATCACTAAACTGAACGGAACCAATCTACCGGCAATTTTTTAATAACTCCAATTTAAGGGTGATGGGAATTCTTAGATGGTGAAGGAGGTGCATTTTTTCCCCTCTTTCATTTTCTGATTATCCTTGATGTTTTCAAATACAATCCCTTTTGGATCACCAAATCAGAGAGGACTTTCCCTTCAAAGTTAATGCCACTATACTTCACACTACTCTTTTGATCAAAAGCTAGATATTGAAATCCTGAGACTTTTCGCCCCTTGGAACCAAAGCTACAAGTCTGGGAGATTACGGTCCTGCCTCTATTGAATGAAGTTCCTCAGATGTTAAACTAGGATTACATAAAACATGAGTTTTGGTATTTTCTTGTCACACAACATATGCCTTTAAGTGGCAATCAGTGCTCACCAGTACACAACGGACATACTACCTGCCTTTTTGACTCTTGTCTTGGTTTCAAGAGGAATTGAACAAGTTAAGCGCTGTATCTCTTTCCAGATTTATTTCTAATTTCACCAGTATAGCAATTTTTGAAACCTGACTATTGCTTGCCTTGTTTTAGAATAGTGAATTTTATATTGTAAGTAAATTCTTTCCGGATTTAGAAAAATAAATAATTAAAAGATCAGCACACCCTTTTATTCCTCCTGAACATCATTTGAGAAAAAAGCTCCTTGATTTGAAGATGGATTTAATACATACTTTTTTTTTTCCCCCCCCCTCAGTTGTTCATTTCAAATGTATTACATGATTTTGTATTTTTACATTTGTCTCTTTGGTAGAATTTCACTCCTTTTGACCAGAGAGAATATAATGGCATCCAGGTGGTGAACTCTGCTTCTGTGGATTATTGTTGTTATAATTTACGTGCAATTAATTCATTTCTGTTGCAGTATTCTGGTTTTCAGGGTGTCATATAAACCTAGGGCCAGTTACCAGCCCAAGGAACAGGCCAGTTAAGTACAAAATAAGAGGTGAATACAGCGGAGAGATGGGACAATGCCCGCTACTGATAAAAGAACCACGTCATCACAGCTGAGTAATCACAACGCAGCCAGTGTCCAAACGTTACTGCTCTGTGAGATATCAGGATGATGGTGGTTTTGCAGAGTTTTATGGAGAGTTACTCCTAGGGAAGGAGGAAAACTGAATGCGCTTATTGAAAATTTGGGCAAATGGACAGTTGAGATTTGTGTTATTGATAAAAAGGAGTCAAGAGCTATTATTCTGAATTGCATTATTAAATGGGTGAGAAGGAAAGTGGAAGGACTTTAAAAGTGGACCTAAGTAGTTTTGCTGTTTTACACTTCCTTGTGTTTACTAGATGGGAATAAAATAAGTTCTTTTCCTGTGCTGCAGAAAATTGCCATTATGGCAACACCACTGTTAGTTCTTTCCATTTTCACTTCAGTATTCAGAAAGCAGTACTGAATGGATGCATTTTGTACTGGTAAGGAGTTCAGAAGTAAGCTGCTTATTTAATAATACCCAAAATGAGAGGCAGAACATGCAGTTCCCAAAACTGTTTGTTGAATGAAGAGGAAAAGGGAGAAAGACAGACAACATACAAAGCTGGGTGGTGAACAAAGATGCAATGTGAAAAAGGTGTAGTAGCCTCTGACAATCATTAAATCTGCAAAGGAAACCTGGTACACTGGGTGTTAATTACAGTAATTCAAGATGTTTCTGGGCATACAGTGGCTTCTTTTTCATCTGGCCTGTACAATTAACGACTCAAGTTTTCTGTTACGAATCCTTAAATTGTTCTGCTGTCTTATGAACAAAGGGAAATGCCTAGGAGACGGTACTAGGGTCTACTTTTCCAAACTTCTTCAAATATCTTCTGTGTCCTAGAGATTTTCTGTTTTTTCTGTGTGTTCTCCAAAGAGGTGTGGCAACAATTTGCCAGAGACCCTATATTTACTTTATACCCTATATTTGATTTATACTATGATTAGTTTTGAATAAGGGTCTGAATTAACTGATGAGTCGTGGGCGACAGTCTCTGTTTCATATCTATTGAAATCCAAAGCCTTAACATTTAGTGACCTGATCTGCAAATATTTACCTTTATTTTAATGCTTATAATCGCAAGTCACACGTGGAATTATTGATTGCTCGCAGTGATGAAGGCAGTGCTCAGTGACACGAGGGCTGCAGGATCAATTCTTCTGCCTCTGTCCCTATCGCATTTACACAGTGTATGTGCGAGTAAACCACACTAAAGTATCTTCTATGTGTTTTTCTATGTTTCTGTGTATTTTTCTGTGTTCTGTGTTCCATGTATTTTTTTTCCTCCTGTGCCTTGTCTTTTCTTGAGGATCCCCTCGTATTCCTACTGCAGTTCCTGGACTGATACCCAGCAGAAAGCAATGTATTGTCCCAGAGCCCAATCTTGCTCCCTTCACGTGACTCTAAAGCACAGATCTGTGAACATTTAGCTGAACTGGCCTCTCAAACATCAGTACCTGGAGGTGTACATTTAAAGGTTTTAATGACCTCAGTGCGGATGAGGCATGGGAAATTCTTAGCAAGATCAAACTGTATAGAATAGGTAAAATTGCCAAAGAACTAAAGCTTGTCTTTTATAAAAGTTTATCCTTGATTTTATGAGGTTATCATGCCAGAATGGCTAAGATTCTGGTTATAAACTTTCTTATGTGCAAAAACATCTGAGAGTTTTGTTCTGGGTCTTCTCCATCTGAAACATGTAAATGACAGATTATAGTTTACTAAAATTCATCCTAACCATTTTGGATTGTGACCAGTTTAAAAGCTGATTTGCTTTCCTAAACTAGTGTTAGCCTTGCTTGAAATATGCTTGATTAGCAAGAGCATCTCAAGAAACTTAGCTCACACTGGCAAGCTGAAGTTTTTCCAGATATCCATGAATCTCGCTTTTCCCTGTCTCCTTTGGGATATGGTATTGCAGAGTAATAGTTACCTGAGTTTCCAGAGAATGGGAGCTGCCAATGTCTACCTTATGGATTTTACTCTCAATCCATAGCCTGTGTAACTGCCTTTGAATGGGGGATGTGCTGCACTTCCCAAGGGCAGGTATGATGCCTCTGCAGGACACTGCTCTGAATTTTGTTCCTTCATCTCATGTCAGTTGGGAAATTACTTATAGAAAACTCTTATCTTCTAGTAGGAGTGATAAAAGATAACTGTGGGTTGAAATTGGGTAAAATACAGATCATGCCATTATACTGCCACAGCACCCATTGTAGAAGCGTGCTTAGTTCTTAGCTTAAAATGGGCTGCCAGTTTTGTTTTGTTTTGTTTTTTCAGTATTTATGACCTCTCTAAGTGACAACAGATTTGAAATGGAATGCTCTTTGGACATCAGCATCTAAAATATAATCTCGTTTTGCATCTGCCAATCCCTTTTGGAGCTGTACCTGCCCAGCCAGCACACTAAGTTAGCAGCTCTCGGCTGTACTACCCAAGGATGCGAATTGGTGCTACAGCTGCAGGAAAGCAATCTTCCTAGGCATAATGGTCATCATCTAGTAGGATGAAAATTAAGAAAGGTTTAGATCTCACACAAAAAAATGAATGGGAGGTAAAGCAGGTTTTGCACTTCTCACCTTGTCTCCCTCGAATGAGACACAGTCTTTCCTTGCATATTAGAGCACGTGCAGGGACACAGGGCAGACAAGAAAAACATATACAGAATTCCAAGTTTAGCTGATGGAAGTAAATAGTATCAAAAGAAAGAAAGAAAGAAAAAGGAGATATTTTCCTTCTATTTTTCTCCTGTTAATTAAATGACCATTTTTTCTGTTTTGTTTATAAAAGCATCTGATCAAATGCTCATGCAAACATCTCTCTGCCATTGGATCTCTGGTTGCTTTCTGAATCATTTGTCTAGCCCTGGAATCCCAAAGTGTTGGCACAGGATTTTCAGTCTCAATTTTGGGTCCTTGCTTAAGCAGTTATTGTAAAAGCTATATCTGTTAGTGGAATTAGTATCTTGTTCTATCTTGAAGCCATAATTTGAAGGATGTAAAATCTTTAATGCAAAAAAATGCATTGAAAAATGTCATATAATTTACCTCAGCAAAATAAAGGGTAAAGTCATTAATATGAAACAAGAACAATCTAGGTAATTATTTAGGATCCCTAATAACTGTCATTAGTACTAATGATGATGAAATTTACAAGAAAAAACAAAAGAATATGAGGAAAAACTCACTACTCGTGAGAGCTTAAATTGTTGAAGAGAGTTTTGTGAGGAATGGTAGGAACTACATAATGGGAAGCAATTCTAAGCAAAGCATTCAGAAATGTAATGCAATACAAAACAGTTTTATGTTGGGTGGACAGGGGATGAACAGCCTACCTACTGTATTAACTCTAATTTTTATCATTTCATTTGAAAGAGAAAGAAATGAAATAGAATAAAGCACTCAAAATAGGTTTTTGTTGTTTTTTTTTTTTTTTTTTTCCAGCGCAAATTGAAGTGATACCATGCAAAATTTGTGGAGATAAGTCCTCTGGAATACACTATGGAGTCATCACATGTGAAGGCTGCAAGGTATGAGATTTTAATACAGCACAGTCATCAGCATCTGCATTAGCCTGGGGCATCTGTGTGCGAAATAATACGCTGTGACACTCTTTCAAGCAAGCGGTGCTTTGGGCTGTAAAGCCTGCTGCTGATATAGATGTGTTTCAAGTCTAATTTTACTAGTTGCTTTCCTTTTTCATCAAATAGTCTTTAGAATTGCCTTCTTGTTTGAAACGTGAATTAATCACATCTGAGGCAGCATAAGTGCTGATACAGAGGCTGGCTAATATAATATATATTTACATATAAATATATATATGTGATTATGTACATTATTTATGTTTATATAGTGTATATTATGTAACATCGTATATATTATATAATATGTCACACATGTTCTACCTTAAATTATCTTCAGAGCTTGATTTGTTCTCTTGTTTCCTATACAGTCGGTACAGTATTAAAAGTTGGTGCAGTATCTCAGTTCAGCATCTTTAAAGTCTGTTTGGTTGTATTTTATCCTCTCTGTGTTTTCCACAAGCTAAACTCAAATCTCCAAAGAAAAAATGCCTCACATTATTAGTAGTATAAAAAGATCCGTCCTTCTTTTATGCTATGTATAGGAGAATTGCTGTGAATTAGAGGTATAAACATCCTCCACTCTGCTTCTTCATTTTAGTCCATCCATGGATCAATCAAATTAGCTCCAGTCAGACCCTAAGCCTAGTGAAGAGAGGCTTCAGTTTGCAATTTTAAAAGGCTCTGTTGTTCGCATATCTCAAGAATTATTTTATTGCTCATGGAAATCCAAAATTTTATGCTGCGCATGTCAGTATTTCAGCTTTGAGTTTAACGGAGTGAAATGTGAAGTCTGTATTTACTCAATGCTTTATGAAATTTTAAAACTTCTGAAAAATCTTAAAATTTGAATGCACCCATCCCTGAAAGAGTGGTTTAATGCTGATGCATTGAGAAGCAATAAATTGTCAAAGATCATATCCTCCTTTCTGAAATGCTAAGAACTGCAACTGAAACATCTCTCATTTTGACACTGTTTCTGGATTGAAAATAAGCATTTTTTTATGATAATCGCACAAAACAGGATTAGACTAATTGATCTGATACTTCAAAATTGGCACAAAAACAACAGGAGAAAAATACTTTAAGCATAAAAGCAGCTTCTTGTCACTGTAGCCAGCCTACACAGAGCAGTCAGGGGTAGAGTCTCCCGTAGATGTGATTAGTGTTAATGCTGGCCCTTGTGCGTGCCTGGAGAGGAGACGATACCTCTCAGCTCTGTATGTAGATTGCTTATTGAGATAAAGAGCTCCTCTTCCACTTACAGCAGTTTTAACCCTATTGTTTTTGTGCCAGCTTTGCAGTATCAGATCAATTAGTGTGATCTTGTTTTGTGAACTTGTCATGAAAAAAAAAAAAGATGTCAATTTTCACATCAGGTCCAATGGGAGCCGTTTCAGTTTGCCAAAGGTCTCTCTCTAGGTACACTCTGTCTTGGGCAGCCTAACTCAGCTCCTCATTGTCCGACAATTAAATAACTATTTGCTAACAATGGCTCATTTCTTGCTCCTTTTGCCTGAACGCTTTAGAAATCTCAGTTAATTAAGAGGCAGAGCACACACGGAAGAAAGAGCACACAAACGCACACCCAGGTCAGGACCCGCCATCTGACAGTGGGAAATCCCTTCTCCCAGCACCTCTGCTCTAGCGACACCGCCGCAGATGCAGGGGGCAAGTGCGGAAGGGGCATCACAACCAGCACGGGTGCGGTGGGCTGGATGCACCGAGCCAGGTGCTGGGCTCCTCGGCCAAAACGGTGCTGCTGGCCCCGCCGGCACCGCGAGGGCGACACGTGAAGGTTTCCACCCTGCGTGTCATGTTGGCGCCTGGTTGATGACGATGGACAAAGAGAACTGCTCAAGATGCAGGCAGACCTCTTGTCAGTGTTGGGAATATTGGGAAAGCTGTCTTGCTCCTCGGTAATGAATTGCCTCATGCTTGCCCAAAGGGAATTATTCTCTATAAATATAGCCATTATTATTTAAAGATCCCTTTAACATTATATAAAGTAATGCTCAGCACCTTATAATAAAACATTTAGTTCTTAAAGGAGAGCAAAAGAGTATAATATTCTCCCTGGAAAAATAAAATTACCTATTGTAAGTTAACAGTTTAATGGAATGCTTGTTTTTTTTTCTAACAGGGACAAAGAATAAACAGATAAATTCCTGTGAGATTCAATCAATATAAATGAGGGAAAATAACTCTTTAGGATAAGACATAGTCAATGCTGGAGTGTTATTGGGATTTTTTTAACTTCATTTAGTTTGTTTCTTCTCTCAAATCCTTATTCACAGAGGAGCTCCTGAAATCTAACCTTGGAAATCCTACTCACACAAAAACTGTAAAGTTCAGCAAATAGATGATAAATGTTCTACAGTTAGTATCCTTTTAGCCTTATATTAAACTCCTTCTACAACTGCAAGGAGTTTTGGTCAAGTACAATCAGAGGAGTCCCCATCAGATTTTCCTAATAGCTCCCCTAAAGGATATCCCTGTTTCCCAGAGTGCATATAACGCAACTTAAACTAATTCTTAGCTATATTATAGTCATCGATAAACGCAGCACAGGGAGGATGAAGTGAATCTCTTTGCTCTTGAGCTCATGCGCTAGCAGCGTGTTTTTAGTCCTCTCCATCGCTGCTGACACCCGTGCTGTCCTCACGCAGTTCACTAGGACCTGAGCAAACCTTCGCCTTTTGAATGTGAATTGAACCTTGTTGCAGTTTAGCCTGGTACTTTTCCCACAGATGCATAGACTTTGCAGCTTCCATTATTATTAATATCTCTTACAAGAAAATACATTTTACCTCCTAAATTCTAAATAGGTAAAACAAATAATGATATATTCTGCCGGGCATAGAAAATGTCATTACTTTCTCATGGTAGTGTTTAAAGGTGTTACTTTCTCCTTTGCATGTGAGCTTTACCTGATACAGTCATTAAACCCCAGCGCTTTTGTGCATGCTTGAATTTGAATTACTTTTCACTCCTAAAGTGTCTCTTCAGATAAGATCAACATTTACCAGGTTAAACTAAGCAGCACTCTTCGCCTTTCAACACTAGTAAAAACGCTTGTTTTTATTTGCGTTGGTTTTGCCAGTCTCTTTCCTTAAAGCAAGTAAAAAAGTGAGAATGATTACTTTTGTTATCTGTTTGCAAACGTGTTTGTCCTCTGTTAGGAGGAAGCATTAGAGGGTACGTGGTGGTTCATATAGGAGTGTATTTTGTAACTGTACTGCTTGCCTTTTAACAAAGTAATAATTATATTCCTTACAGGATAATACAAAAATCTTCTAGCTAGTAGAGAATATTCTTTAGTTTCATCATTCGAGGCAAAGCTAGAGCATGTGCAAAGCTGGGACCTGAATGAAAGTGCACTTTTATTGGAGTCGTTTACATGGCTCTGTGTGTGTGTGTGTGTGCATACCTGTGCGTGGTAACTCTTTCTCTCCATTCTCGCTCCCGGTCCCTAGGGATTCTTTCGGCGGAGTCAGCAGAACAATGCCTCTTACTCCTGCCCAAGGCAGAGAAACTGTTTAATTGACAGAACCAACAGAAACCGATGCCAACACTGCCGGCTGCAGAAGTGTCTTGCCCTGGGAATGTCTCGAGATGGTACGGATCAGACCCCTGCTTCGCGCTTCAGTCCTCGCAAACTCCCTCTCGCTGCTGCCTTGCTGGAGGTGCCTGCAGACCTCTGCAAGGAGAGCAAGGAGAAGGAGCGCTAGGCACACTGCGAGGCAGAGCCTTCTGTTCAGCGAAGCAAATAGCGTGTTTTTATGGCAGGGGTGGGGAGAACTGCAAAATGGAGAGCAGTGTGGGTCCGAAGTGGAAAGAGTCAGGGATTAAACATGTTTTTTCTGATCAAAAGCACAGGAGGGTCCCCTCCAGAGAGACAGATTCATATTGCAGTTTAGACCAACTCTCGTATTAATGATATTAAATATTGATGTATGAAAGTGTCCTTTTCCTTGAAATCTCCAAAGGTCTGTGACAGCAAATAGGCAGTTTAAAAAAAAAAAGAAAAGCATATCTTGATCATATTAGGGTGTGTTTGTTTTATTCAAAGCATTTGGCTGAACAATTTGCATTATAAGGGAGAGTTTTTTTAACCAATGTTTTACGACGCCCCTGTGTAGGTCTATAAATTTGAAATGAGATCTATACCAACTGAAATTTTAGAGGAGGCTCCATGGCATAAAGAAAGACGGGACCCTTTGGCCATGGGACTGCTCAGACCCACTTGCCAACCTGTGGTGTGATCAGCTGCAGGCAGCAGAGCGCAAACACGAGCCAGAGCTGGCCTGCAGGGCGCCTTGGCAATGCCATGCCAAGCTGGAACGAAGCTGCCTGCATCCTTCCTGCCCCAAGCACCACTGCTGGTGCAGGCAGCTTCCAGATCACAGCGAGGCTTTAAATTCTCACCAAGTAGCAGGCCAAAATGTCATTCTTTTGAAGGCAGGTTATATTAATTTGAATTTTCTTTTAGTGACATTCTGTCTTAAACAGTATACACAAAATGTGTCATTGCAAATTAATGTTCATTGAGGGCTGATTTACATAAAACGTATGAATATTTTTTCATTAGATGGTTCACAGTTCATAAACTTTTTTAAGAATTTGACTTCTAATAGGTCTTTTCCAGTTCAGTATTTCCCATACTTCTTTTATTTCTTTGTAAAACCTTGCTAGATCTCTTTGGTTTGGGAGGCTTTTGCAGTCTAGCCTTTAATCCCTAGACCCCTTTGGTCCTATCGTGCAGCATACTTGATGCCTTAGCTCCTGCTTCTGCCCAAAGGAGATTAAAGTAGTAAAATTCCAGTAATTCATCAGCATGATGTGCTTTCTCCCTAGAAGTTATATCTCCCAAAGACTTGAGGTATCACAGGGACGTTCTTATGTGACTGACAGTGCTGTCTTCCCAACCTGTAATTCAGGGACTGCTGCCTGCACACAAAGAGTGATTCTTGTGACAGCATCTCCGTCTTCTCTCATTGTTTATGTAAGGTGCTGACACCTGGCCGCACTGAGGGCTCTCGCGTGTTTAAGACAGCCTTTGTGGATTTTTTTTAACAGAGAAATTGAATGTGAATTTTACCTCTCAGCCATATAACAGATTCATTTTTATCATGTGGAGGCAGGATGCTAATTGACAGCAGCTGGAGAATCCAATTAGTGAATATATAATGAGAATAAACAGAGGGTGTTTGTTTTTATTACTGAGGCCCTAAAATTAAAGAAAATATTCAGTTGCATTTTTCAAAACAAAGTCATTGTATACGGTCCATAAGAGTGTGAAATGAATTGAGGACAGACTCCAGAGGCAGCCTATATGTTTGCATAAAGTAACTCACAGCCTGTGTGAAGGGAACTGGATGTTGGGGTCGATGGAAGAGAAAAGAGTTGTTAGAACGAAGCACTGCAAACAAATTGAAGGGCAGCTGTTTTACACTCCCTTTTGATACTCCTAGTATATAAAAATGACTATTTCCTGTTCTTTTTGTAACTACATTTCAAAGAGAAATTCCTGTTATCTGTACTCTGATAAATTCTTTTAGATACTGGAGGATCTAACTTGTTCTAGAGCATGATAAGCTCTCTCTCCTTTGAGATCCCAAGGTCTAGCCCAATAGAAAGCCAGAATGTAAAGACATACTGGGAGAAAAAAAGCTAATTTCATGTGACCCACTATATATTCAGGCTGTAGATCCACTCCCAAGAATTCTGTAGAAGTTAAACCTATTGTTTTTGAAAATTTCAGTGTTCATGTAATGAACCCTGTTTCTGGAGAGAAGGGTTTGCCATCTTGATGTTTTCCGCCTTTCTCATAAGAGAAACACACAGATTTTGTGCTCAGAAATTATGTAAATTGATTGTGTAAATCTCTGAGTCTTGCCTCTGTGGATAAGATGATGTTCATTTGTGTTGTTTACCTTCAGATCTTCACATCTCTTATTTTCCTACAGGTTCTCACTCTAACCTGTAACATAAAAAAAAAAAAAAGTGTGAAGATAACACCCCATTGAATGGATGCGATAATACAGCTTTAGGGCCTGTTTTCATCCAGAGTACTAATCCTGTTAGTGAACAGTTTAAAGGTTTGTGGAAAGTTGATAAATCACATAGGATATGAATCTAAAGACTGTACATTTCATATAGCTCCAGGTTGTTGTTTGGTGAACACAGAGAGAACAGGAAAGATGCAGGGACTTTTTAACACTCATCATAAGTTACAAGTTACTTGACTGAGGCCCTTCCTGATAGAAAGGAGTTGTTGTCACCTCGTAAATCCAAGCGCTCGATAACTTTCCCTTTGTTATATTCCTATGATGTAAATTATGCATCCTCTCTCACTTCCATGGAAAAAGATAAATCTCTGCAGCAAAAGCAGTTTTAAAAGTAAATATCAGAAGAGCAATGGGAGCATGGGGAATTAATAGAGGATAAAAAGAGAGAGAATAATGCTTTGCGTTGTGTTTTGCCTTTCAGCTGTGAAATTTGGAAGAATGTCCAAAAAGCAGAGGGATAGCCTGTATGCTGAGGTGCAGAAGCACCAGCAGCGCCTGCAGGAGCAGCGTCAGCAGCAGAGCAGCGAGGCTGAAGCCCTGGCCAGGGTCTACAGCAACAGCATCAGCAACGGCTTGAGCAACCTGAATAACGAGACCGGCGGCACTTACTCCAACGGGCACGTCATCGACCTGCCAAAGTCTGAGGGTTACTATAACGTGGATTCTGCTCAGCCTTCCCCGGACCAGTCCGGGTTAGACATGACTGGAATCAAACAGATAAAGCAGGAACCTATCTATGACCTCACTTCTGTACCAAACTTGTTTACCTATAGCTCTTTCAACAATGGGCAATTAGCTCCGGGGATATCCATGACTGAAATAGGTAAGGACTTTCCGTATTCCTCTGGTGTTCAATTTGCTGCTCGTAATGGGTTATCTATAAATTAGATTACTCAATCATTTTTGTTAAAATATTATGCAGGCATTCTATATGCCACCGTGCACTAATTAAATATGCACATAGATATGTACGTGTAACCAACACACAGAGAGGCACAAAGGAAAATAAAAGCCGTGTGGCAGTAATTAGTATAGTATAGGGGCAATTCACAGGTCAGGCTAGCTGTTCTTGCAATTTTTTTTTGTTAATCAAAATCTGCGAATTATTCAATATCTTAAACCCAGCACTTCATGTGTTGTTTATGAAATAGGAGTACCAAAGCAGGTGATGAATCAATCAGAACCAAGTGATAATTAGCAGTGGGGAGCTTGTTTCAAATGAGCTCATTACTAGGACAGATAAATGATCTCTTCAACCGGCTTCTCCTATTCTTATCAACGCCCAGACCTCCCCTGGCAGCTCATTCTGGTATATTTATTGTGGAAGGCACCAGCTTCCCTAACTCTGTGCATGGGTGTACTTCTAGAGTAAGTTCTCTGATCTCACGAGATGCACAAAAAAGGTTGAGGTGAACATAGTTATGTAGCCCTGCTCAAATGCCAGAATGCCTTGGAGAAGCATCTCAGGCACCTGTGGTGTGATTTCTTCCTTGAAAAGGAGTAAAGAGACCTCTCTGTGAGATGTGAGAGCTTGAAAGGCCAGTTAGAGATCATTCTCTAGGGAAGATTTTTTGCTCAGCTAATGGCTCCATCACTACTGCGCCAACCCCACTCGAAGCGGTGCTTTCTGTTGTAAAGAAGAAACATCAAAGAAGGCTGGCATCCTAATCAGGTACTTCCCACCTCAGCAAGTGATGAATGCTGAGTCAGTTGTGGTTAGAAATATAATTAAAGGGTAATACTTCTCTAATTGAGTTTAATTAAAAAAAAGAAAAAGCTAAGAAAAAAAAATAGCACACATAACAAATGAATTAACGTCACGTTACAGACAAACCCTGGCTTGGTCATGCCGCCCTGTTTACGCAAAATAAAAGATGTCAATAAGTGTAAATGCATGTATGTACTTGGACAATCTGAGGGCCCTGGCAGGAGATGACAGTTCAGACAGTCGGTGAGTTTGGATTTATGCACAGTTAGGGGAAAATTTGAACTGAGCTCCTAAATTGCTAAGAATCTACCCAAATTCTGTTCTATGTCACTTATGACAACCTACAACAGAAAGGTAAAGGTATTAGTGAGAGATAAGGTAGCATAACAGATCAACTGATACAGATGAAAAAAAAATGGATGAGAAGTGCCGTAAAATACTGAGATCAGTGCACAGTGAATGTTATTTTCAGTGTTTAAAAACAAACAGCGGTTTAATGCTGCACTGGATTGCAAGAGCTTCTTTAAAACTGTAGTCTACAAGTCAAAACAGGAAGACTCAAAAGCACTTGTATGCATTGATTTCATATAACAGTATGCTTAAATTTTACTGTAGCATTGCATCCTACTCACTCCGGTGAGATGTAGGAATACTTCCAACTCACGTTAAGTAGAAGTCATCTGCCTAAACTGTTAGGTGAAACCCAGGAGATGGAAAACCTGTGCTGCATCAGTCCTGGTACACAGATAAAAGTTTATTTATACTATTTCGTTTAGTGATGAACTGAGCCCTTGTTTTAGGTATTCCAACTCATGTTAGATCTGCTTCTCGTTGGAGACTTTCTAGTAGATCTTATGATGGTGGAGATCGCCAGTCATTGCTCTTCTCTAATATTTATATTCTTCAGTTTCTTTTTTTTTTTCATTTTGATTTTGATCTTAATATTTCTCTAAGAACAGATGTTTGAAATTCCTTCCACCTTTGAGCTACTAAAAGTTGCTGTAAGCCTTTTGAAGACGCGATGATTTCTCCACAGGCAGGCCAGAATCAAAGCAGTCTTTATGGCTTCTGCTTTATTTGCCAATCAATGTCCAATTAGCTGCTTGCTCTTACAGTGTTATTGCCGTGGTTGTTTCTCACTTACAGTTTTCCTGTGTAGGGTTAACTTTATTAAGATATCTCTAGCTGTACTTTTCCAGGTTTGAATCTCATTATCTCTTTCATATTCATTTTTCTAATCTTTTTGGTCCTGTTACATTATGCCTCAGTCCTCACTGATATTTGTGACTTCTCTCAATTTAGAATTATCTGCTCATTTAATTAATATGCTGTGAATCATCTTTCCACATTATTAATGAAAACGTTAAGTGCTTGTAAAGCAAGTCCTAACAATGGTCCCTGCTGCACCTGACTAAACAACTTGCTGCAATTGCATAAATTACTATTTACTTTTTGCTTCCTATCCAACATTAAGAAGGTCCCAAAAATCCCAAGATTTTATTTCTCTGTCAGTTATACATCCAGTATTTTCTGAAATAACTCTGTCAAATAATTTATACAGCATTTGTGCTCTTTTCTGCACACGTTAATTTTCTAATTCCCCCAAAAAAGTAATTGAATTGGTAAGGCATACATACCTAGGTCATTATTTTAAGTTATATTCTTTTAATTTAAATGAAAAAAAAGATCTTCAAAATAGCATTTCTTCAAAACAGTATTTTCTTCTTCAAAATCGGCATTAGACTTAGTGGTAGAAATTAAACTGCTCCTCCTGGGAGTTCAAAAAAATTCAAAACTTTCACGCAGTAGGTGTTTCAATGTGTGGCATTAGGACAGCACAGAGGGCAAAATACAGCTTTTCCCAACTTGTATGCTTACCGGCATCTCTAAATAACATACTTGGCAATAGGGGTGGGTGCTGACAATTTTAAGTTACTTAGGGCACCCTCCAGCGTGTTTGGAGCTGGTGCATTCCTGCTCGTGGGCAGGTGCCGCTGATGAAGAGCAGGATGGAGGGGCAGGATCAAGTCAGAGGCAGCGTCTCCCGTGCACAGGAGCAAGTTTCTCACCTAACCCTCACGGTGCCAGAGCGGGGCCAGGTCTCTGCCCAGCGGGAAGGCAGAAGCTCCCTGTTGTCTCCGCGGCAGCTCGGGCTGTGGGGCGGCTGCCCTTGCTTCTGACGGGGAGTTTTGGTGCGTCCGCCCGCGCGCCCCTGCTCGCAGGGAGAGCTGCAGGGGTCAGCCGGCGCGCGGCCGCGCGGCGGGCAACAGCGATTGCTGCTTCCTGACCCCGCAGAAGGACACTAACACTTGCTCCCCAGCGTGGTTTTAAATTAGCAGGTATTAAAGGCTTATTTTTAGAGTTTTGTCAAATTAAAAGGCCATCGCGCTTCAATACGTGTGAATAACATTTGCTGTCACTGAGCTACGCATCCCATTTCTCCCGTGCTACGTGTGGCTCTGATCCCGGTCTCATGGAGACGTTTCCTCGGTTATGATTTTGTAAAGAAAAGAAAAAATTGTTAGTGGATGCTGTTGTGGGGGAAACAGTCTGGTTCAGGGAGCACTCCAGGTCAAACTGAGGAGTGCCCCATGTCTGTGTATACTTAGGCAGTCAGTAAGGTGCCAGTAGAGAGTATGCAAAGTTGAGGAGCCAAAGCTCCTGTAATTACAGGAAAAAAAAATAGTTATTTATGTATATTTACAAGACATTTTTTTAATGTCAGCACTATTTGAAGCAAAAGGCACCCAAAGGCTTGGAATGCTTAAAAGTTTTTACCAAAACTGAAAATTAGATGGAAAATTTGCCATCCTTGGGCTTCATCTTACCTTTCCCAGCCTCTCCTGACCCTGCATGGCTGCTCCCTCGGGCAGCCCCATGGTGAGGACTGGGGATGAAACCACGTGTCCTGCTCACCAAATCCCTGTGGAACATGGCCCTCCTGACTCTGCCTTTGCCTGGAAAATGACAGAGAGGCAAAACCTGCAAAACGTTTTAAAGATTGGCTTAGGATGGGTATGACAAAGAAAAGCCCCCTTGGAAAACTGCAAATCACCTCCTGTGCACCTGTAATCTTTAGTTGAGCTGGGTTCATACATCCGTCTTGGGTCCTTCTGTGAACAGCTTATGTGCTGCAAAGATACTTACCCCTCACTACGCTAGTGTTCAAGTCAGAGCTCAGCACAGAGATTATCGAGGGTCCCAGGCTGGGGGGAGGTCCTACCCTAGGCTATTTTGCTGAGGATGCGTCTGAAAGCAGCCTCACACCTTCCTAC
>JAUBNY010000846.1:1116697-1141893 GCA_032275445.1 Crypturellus soui
AGGGAAGGAGACTCCACAGCCTCTCTGGGCAACCTGTGCCAGGGCTCTGTCACCCTCACATTAAGTAAATTCTTCCTCAATTCTTCCTTGTAAGGAGGATCTGCATTTGCCTTCCTTAAAATCTAGGAGGAGTTTTATTTTACTTTTTATTTTCTTAAAATGTCATAAATTAAAAAAATGAGAGCTAGATAGATAGAAGCAATAAGATTATTGCTGCTGAATTCAGAGCATGTTGGGTAAAACAGGGAGATTACATCTGAGGGAAAAGACTCACTATTTCTAGCCAAAAATAAGTCAAAAGCTTTAAAGAAGACTTTAAAATAAATCAAGTTTCTGTCCAGAATCATTTCCCAGGTAATTTTGGAAAGGAGCGAACACTGTAGTGCAAGCCAACAAAATCTGGTCACAGAACATTTCTAGCAGTTTTGGGGCTCATGTGCCTTATGCCTAGATTAAGCCTATTCAAGTAATGCAATGCTTCCCACTGACTTTAATGTAATCTGTCTTATGAAAGGTGTTTAGCTGCAGGTAGGCACTAAATAGATACCAAAATCCCAATTCAGGCTTTGTAGTTCTTCGTATGCCCGTTTTGTTCATGAGGCACCAAAATCTCTTGCATTTTTCCAGCACTTCGTGTATCCTGAGAAGCCACGTTTCTTTTAACACATCTGTGGCTGCATTAAGTGTTTGGGGAAGCTAGCGACACAGCACTGGCTTTGGGCCAGCTGTATGGCAGGCACGTGTGGTGAAAGCCTCCCTATTAGCGCTACTAATGAATTTCAGTCTTGATATACAGCAGTTCTGATACAGCACTCCGGAGCTGTGTGATTCTTGAATAGCAGCTTCTGTTTCTGCCAAGTAGCACAGATAAGCAGAGGCAATTCCAAGTTCTTTTCACCACGATCAAGCTTGTAGGGGGAGCTGGTGGGACAAGATTAAGTACTGCAGTAATTCACAGTTCCACCTGTCATGTCCAAGCTGGCTTTCCCTACACCCAGGCAAGAGGAAACACGTAGTGTGTGTTTCTCCTGTTTCTTTCACACAAATGCGAAAGCACACTTGATGCCTGCTGACTGCTTCTTCCTATAGACTGAAAAAGTATGTACGTGTGTGGAACAAACTCTTAAAAAAAAAAATGCAAATTTTGGTTGGATAACTGCCAGGTCAGCTGGACTGCTTGAATTTTAGAAGACAATGAAATTTTTCATTTATTTTCTTGCCAAAATAATAACAATAAATAATAGAAAAGAAAATCATTGCACCCCACAAAAGTTGTTTCATGTTTTTCGAAACATCTCTGTTTCATTTTGTAAAAGTGAAAAAAAATGAAGCATTGGTCCATTTAACTACCATCCTGCCCCATTCCTTCCAACATTGGTGTAGGGACACAGACATTTCCTTAAGGGAAATGCTTAGATATACTTTATTCTCTTTTCACATTTTCTCTTTTCACAGAAGTGTCATAACTACCATGCTGGTGGGTTATTATTTGGGTTGATCTCTTATTTCCAAGATTAAGACATCGTAGAATGACCCCAATGATGGATGCTGAAACATCTCCACCAACAAACAGGCTGATCTCTGCACTCTATTCCCCCTTCCTCTGAATTTCTGAATAATCACATTGCCTTTTTTCCCCATCTTCCTTTTCACAAAAGGAGAGCTTCTGATTTGACCCTTGTCTTCTGTTCAGCATTATAATTTTGCCGTACCCTTTACACTCTCATATAGATGAGTCCAAATTCCTAGAGGAAAAGCATAGAACTGAACTGTTATCACTAGTCACTTATTTATTGACTTTTTTTTCCTACACTTTTGTAAATATAACTAGAGGCATCTCTGGAATTCCAGCCAAATTTACGAATGAGTTTTAGTTTTAGAATTCAGATTTTGGGGGGCAAATATCCATTGTAAGTGTTTCACCTAGCTCTTCTCATAAATTTAACCACTCTTGCACTATATAAAGCATACTCTGTGACAGATAATTTATGAAACCTCTGCACCAACAGCTTCAGTCTATTTTTAAGCTCCTTTCTGTGACAGAAAGATAAATCTTTAAGGATTGTTGTCTACAATAAATCTTTTTGGCTTCAGTGTGGCACAATAGGCCTTGATTTAACACTACTGAAATTCATGTTTTGCAATAGTGTAAAATTGGCATCTAACCTAGGAAAAAGTCTAAATGCTTCTGTGTGCTCACTTCTGTGGATGCTGTGTACACTCTTAGCTAATTTGCTTTTTATGCCCACTAATGTAACAGAAAAGCAGAGTGATTTTCTCTGAGCACCTGATAAGTATTTGAAAATTTGGTGATCTGCCTTTTTTAAAAAACATTTTTGATGATGTGCACTTTCTGAGCACTCTTCTCGCGTTGTGTCAGAACGCAGCTTCTATACGGAAACACCCTCGTGATCTAGCCTGTATGATGCGCTTCTCACTGAAATGGTCCACTTGCAGTGTATATGTGGAATATTTTAGTAGCAGAAGAGGATAAAAAAAGAGCCCTAAGTAGAAAAGTTTGTTTTCTGTACCTTCTAATTGATGTCCTATGACAAAATGGATTGTTTTTCATTTCCTGTTGGCTTGTGAAAGTTGAAGAAGGAAATAAGTTTGCAGCATGAGAACATAATAGTTTACTGGTGCAGTAAACACATTGGATTAATACTTTCAGGATTATCTTGAGGTCTGCTACTTTATTTGTGTGTGGTTATTTTAAGAAGCCATGGCTTGTGAGAACACAAATCTTAAGAAAGACCTCCTACACGCATTGAAATCAATGAGGATTTGAGTATGGCAGAAGCCATATATAGCACTAAACAACTGTATCTGTAATGGTTATTCTCCCAGACAATCTTTTATTTTGTTTTGTTTAAAAATAGAGCATTTCTAAATAATGAGAAATTTGCACTTCAAGATGTTGCAACAACTCATAATTCTGTTGAATTATTAAAGAAATTCTTTTGAAGGAAGCCATTTCTTTTTATTCAGAATATAATATTTGGTCTCAAAATGTTAGCCTAATAAATAATGAGATATATTTTGCTTTAATTTTTAAATAATTATATTCTATTATTTTCAAAAGACTGTTTTGATTAATATGTTTATTATTTATGGATTAAAAAGTCACTGAAATGACTTGATGTGTTTTTCACCTAAGCAGTGTGAAGCTAGAAAAACACTGTCTGTAGTAAAAGAGAATAATTAAATGCTTGGACCTTGTTTCATTTCTACTCCTATTTTTCCTCACTCAAACAAACAAACGTAGAGCAACATTGTGTTGCTCTACATTTTATATGTCTTAATTAACTCTCAGGTGATCCTTTAATGGATTGAGAAGTTCTGCCTCTGAAGCCATGTGTGAGTCATATTACAGTCCTCAGGGGAACCATGGTTGCTGTGAAAGCCCGCAAGACATTATGTCCATCTGTGAGCATGGCCCACTTCCATATTTCCCTTGGCTTGAGCCCCTGCCTTTCTCTTTCTCAGATCGAGCCTGGTTAATAGAGCCAAGGAAGGTCCAAAAGCTTCAGGAAAAAATTTACTTTGCACTTCAACATGTGATCCAGAAGAACCACCTTGATGATGAGACTTTGACAAAGGTAAATAATTAAAAAGAAAGGCCGAGCACTCTGAGGTCTTGGGTCTCTTTTAGTAGCAGCTCCTCTGTGCACTGGTGCTTTAATGTAAGTTAAAAGGAGCAAACCATGTGTTTGCACTGTGTAGGAGAAGAAGGAAGGTTTGTTCCTGTACTCCAGTCTCTGGATGTCTTTCCTTTTTCCTTCTTTCTTGTGCAAACCTCTAATCCCCTGAGGTGGGATTGCTTTATAAAAACATCCCTGGAGGGAGGAGATGTATCCTTCCTCGTAGACACGTTCTTTGGCACTTAACTGAAAATTTCAGGATATTTTTGTTTAATGCTAGGAACAGTTTCTTGTGTGTTGGATGGGTAGTTCCAATTGAGCTTAGAGTACTGCATATAGTCAGACAACAAGATGCTACCTTAGAAACTATAATTTATTCTAAATTTATTTCTACCTTCTTCCTTTTTTTTTTTTAATATCTCACAGTTAATAGCCAAGATACCAACCATCACTGCACTTTGCAACTTGCACGGAGAGAAACTACAGGTATTTAAACAATCTCATCCAGATATAGTGAACACACTGTTTCCTCCATTATATAAGGAGCTTTTCAATCCAGATTCTACCACTGGCTGCAAGTGAAGGAGAAGACAGAATTGTCGTATAGTCATGGAATGCATCACTGCTAAGACAAAAGAAATGTTTTCATGAAGAACTTACTTATTAAAAATGTCACTACTGCAACACTAGGAATGTCCTGCACTTAATAGAATTAATTTTCACCGCTACAGTTTGAAGAATGTAAATATGCACCTCTGAGTGGGGTTCTTTTCTTTTCTTTTCTTTGTTTACTTTTTTCTTTTTTTTTATTTTTTTTTTGAACTGACCATGAATATAAATATATAGGACACTGGGTTTTACCTTTTTTATTATTTTATTGGGATATGTTTTGGGAGACAACTGTTCATAGAAATTTATTGTAGATATAAATGAGAATAGAGCAGTACTTTGCAGTATTACTCTTGCTGTTTATTGTTCAAATATAATTTAAGAAAATTCCACTTATTAGGCTTGCCTATTTCTTGTTTTTAGATAGTTTAGTGCATGTGGAAATTTGTAGCTGTCTTGGAAATTATTGTGCATGTATGGAATACACATATAAATATGTATATGTGCTATATACATATATATATGTATGTATTATATGCATACATGCTCTAGCTTAAAAATACCATGCCTACTTTTGAAGGATGCTCAGTCAGGCTCTCATGCGTTTCTTACTCTCCAAGTAAAACATTCGATTTAATTTGGTCAGTCAAGATTTACTTTGCCAGTCAGAGTTAAATCATCAACTGCTTGTGTATAACAGGATCTTTTCTGAGATGTGTAATGTAGTACATCTGTGCAATCTGTAAATGAAAGATCAGGAATGTATCAATGGTGCAAAAGCCTTGTCTGGAAGATTCAAGGGGAGAGAAGAAAAGGGTTTTTTTTTTTAATTTTCCCCTGTGGTAGGGATAGAGTATATACAAAAGTAACATGACAGTATCTGATGACAGTAAGTATCTAAAACAGAGTAAAAAGTAGACTATCCCACCCATACATTTTTCTGATTTAAAAAAAAAAGTTTTATATGTTTCTCTGAAAAGTAATTACAAGACTTGTTTGGTTTTTCAGAAGTAAATAGAAAGGCATATAGTAATCTCAGTGAAAACCATAGGATGACTAAAACATAAATCTGAAGAGCATCAACCACAGAGGAGAAAGCAAGTGAAGAGGAAATTCAAAGCGAGCAAAACCCATGATTACAAAGGCAACCGTAGTTATCACTTGATATGACATGGCTGTCACATAGATGAGCCGATGGTTTCTGTTCTGCAGATGCATATGCATGTACATATATGTGTATATATATGTACATATATGCTTGATTTATATGCTCTTCAGGAGGAGAGCAAAGGATCAGGGATTTCTTTTTATCTGTCTCTGAACTGACTTTTGACTTTGTCCATTTTCTTGCAAAACCAAAGGCCAGCATAGATCAATTTCTGATCTGGAAACACGGAGATGTAGACTGAATTACAATTACTACCATCACTTCAACCCTGTCAAATTCTGATTCATGGTTTTAAATTGTAACTTTATGGATTACAGAACACATGCCAAGCAAAGAGGAGTGGAAGAGAGCTACAGGCGTAATCTCGTGGACTAACTAAATTTAGTTAGCAGTCATGACTAATGCCTCTGCATGCTGCCAGAGCCACAAACCATAGACTTCCTACCTATGAAAGGGCAGGATTCAGCTTCCCCCATGATTCTGTGCTTTCCACCCTTTTATCCTGAAGATCCTTTTCAAGAGAAGGTCGTTTTCAGGTTTCCAAGAGCAGAAATCATGGGAAATGCGCAGCAGAGAAGAGGTCATCTGAAGGCAGGACTTAAAAGCAGATGTGTTTGCTTATTTCAAAGCTCATAGAAGTCAGTGCAGCCTGAGGCTCATCTAGGAGGCAGGCATTTAGGGAGGCCAAAAGATGGGCTGTGTGCAGGGTTGTGCAGCACCCCAAAGTCATGGGAGCCCCCAGGGATACAACAGTCCCTGGACACACTCAGAAACTCAGGTTGTTGCGACAGGTTAATGCCTCTAGCTTTTCCAGGAGACTCACAGAGCTCTCATGTCCATCCTCTGTTCCTCCTTCTGCAGGACCAGATAATTAACAGGCTATTTCAAGGGTATTTTATAAAGAGTTCCGCGGTCCTCCATCGTGAGGTTCATGAGACACATGTCACAACAGACATCCAAACTAGACAAACCAACAGTTGTTTGTTCTTTCTGCTTAGCAATCCCTTAAATACAACAGCAGTCATAAATCCTAAATCCTAAATTTACAGGTGTTTCTCTGAAAATCCATTTGAACTCCAGAAAAAATATGCCATAATCAGTTGAGAAGAAAATACTTTTATTGTAAATGTGATAACTGCAAAATTTCATTAGCAATTTCTAAAATATTTGTTTTACTCCAAACTCAGGGCACGTTTTCTGATTTCTATTAATGATATTAAAACGCCATAAGTTAACATAGATAAAAATGCATTGTTGTTGGTGCTTCTTTATACCACCTAAGCTCTAAAAATGGAACACTTTATAAAGTAATCCTCTTTAAAATAGTTTAATACATTAAACATATCATATTTACGCAGCCTACAAAAAGACAGATTAGTTGATATAAATTTCTGTTCTTAGTGTTAGTAAATAAAGAAGTTCTGGTGTGTTCATATATGGCTTTCAATGTTATGTGCTGCATCTTGTAAATATTTTATTCTTTTCAAATCAGATATCAATTCTTGGAATTTTTCACCTATGTCAAGATAGCTAAATGGAGGTATCCAGTTAAAAAGACATTATTTATCATTATCCATAGTAATTTTCATCAGTAGTATCTGAAACCTTTCGAGGAAATTCCTAGAACTAATATTTGCCACATCTATTCTGCTGTAATGGCTAATCATGGAATCACAGAATCACAGAATCACAGAATTGTTGAGGTTGGAAGGGAGATCACCTAGTCCAGCCCCTCTACTCAGGCCAGGATATCTAGAGCACATTGACTACTTCATGTCAAGCTCTTCACCTGGGACTTATTTTTCAATAATGAACAATTATGATTTTTAACAACAACAACAAAAAAATGATTTTAAATATATGCTGCATCTTCTGCTTCTAACATTACTTTCAGATAATGCAACCATAAAGGTCTAAGTTATCCTTGGTGTCAAGCAGGCAGATGTAGACTGTTCATTACACTACTACAGGGACTTAATTTTGGTCTAAATGTCACTCTAGTCAGCCCTTTTCATAAAGAATTAATTCCAAGAGTCATATTTTCTCTTAATGGAAAGACTGCTTTAGTATTTGCTAGAAAAACAAGGTAATAGAAGACACTCGGATGAACCAACTTGTTTCCAAAAGCAATATGTATTTTATGATTGGCTTGTGACAGGCAGTATTTAGGATCTGATTCTGCAAGTTGCCAGGCTCCCTGAGCTCTGACTAGAGCTGTTAAAATTGGAGGCATCTCAGTACCATACAGAAGGTGCTCATCCCTGCATAAAGTCAGAGGCCCTCAGCATTATGAGGTCCCTTTTGAGCTTGGCGGAGCACCAGTCAGATGTTGTCCTCAAATTTACTTTTTAATGCTTTCAGTTTATGTTTCACATTTTTTATTTTGGCTCTATTTGTCAGTTATTTTCTGCAGTGCACCTTGAGCACCAGCATTTGTTCAGTGCATGCATCCAAGGGCAGGATGTTGCTGCTGGGGCAGCTACACGACCTGCCATGAACATGAGCTTTAAGTGGTTGTCTGTGCTCTCATGGGAGTAGCTTGAGCAGACGTCCATTTCCCTGTAGGTTAGTTTTATGGGAATTTCTGTCCTAAAATCACCTGCAGAAGGAGGATACAAAGCCTTTCCTTCAAGCTCTCCTCTCCCACTGCAGTGCCCCTCTGCAGTGTCTCCAAGTGGTTCACTGAGCAGCCCAGCACCATGCCGGTGATGGCTCCTGTCCCTTTCTCCCCTTTTCCTCCCCTCTTGAAAAGCTGTGCAAAGGCACTTGGGCTGCCACCATCTTCCTTCCTCCCTACTCTTTTTGTGTTGGTGACACTGTTCCCAGCAGAGACGAGATCTGACCTGGAAGATCAGTTCCCATTTTAGAGCTGTCTACTAGATGTCCCCGGATGAAACACCAAACAGTCTCTTTGGTCCAAATACATTGTGTCTGGGTATATGTGTTGAAACAGAAAGACCAACCTCCTTTAGGAACAGTGTGTTGGAGTACCGGTCCTCTTTCCTTTAAGTTTCACGCTTTGTAAATGACAATCACTGCTTGATGCAGATGTTGCACTGTATGCCACTCAGGGATGTTTCATTAATAAAAATAGCTATATAGATATAATGATAATAATTAGAAAGAGAATGTTAGAGGCTTTGAGGGGCACAGGTTGAGCTGCCCAAACAAACGTGACCCAGACAAGGCTTTAAAACCAGTGATTAGAATCAACATTGGTATAAACTGAATTCACTGTCAAAGTTTCCTCAGCTTCATGCAGGAATCAGGTCACCCACTGTTTCACGGTCACTGGAGCATTTCTGAGCAATCAGTTTATGCTGTGAAAGGCCTTTTGGAGGCAAAATGCAAATGAGCTCTGAATGAGTTACTGAATTTAGGCAGTTGACAACAGAAAGTGCAGTTTAAAGTTACTGAGTTAAGGCACCATTAATGTGAGTTCATATTCAGAATTGCTGCAGGTACGGAGGAGGAAAGACTAAGGTATGGAATAAACGACAGCATACCAGGCATGAGAGCCACAGTTTTCTGAATTACCACATGGAGAAATTCCTACAAAGAGCGAGCAATATAAAATGAAGTGTCTAACTGCTATCGCTTCCTCTCGTGGATGCACCAAGCCACAACCATCAGACAGACTTTTGTATGGCCTCAGCTCATCTGCTGAAAATGTGCATAAGACTGCTTTTTATGCCATGCTACTGAAAAATACTCCCATTTCCTAATCATGAGAGATTTGAAATGCCCTTCCATTTGCCCCTAGCTCAACCCCAAGTGCTGTCAATGGACCTATCACTATACGAACATACACAGAAAGACAAATTGCAGTGGATTTTCTTAATAGTTGTTGACCTGATGCCAGGTCTCTAGCCAAGAGTCCCTCCCCACCTCGGAGCCTGGTCATTGCTCCTATCCTCATAGCGCATATGTGCTCCTTCTGTCGGCTGAATTTTCTAGGTGGAAGGATCTCATCACAAGCTAGGATGGAGAAACCAGGACCTCCTGAGCATCAAGGTCCTATTATTAGCCAAGTGTCCCACTGCATTTGGAGTTTTTTAATCTTTGAGGTTGCTGGCAAGTGAAGTTCTCACTAGCATTTCACCTGCCCATTAAAAAGTAGAGGTTTTTTGGCCGAGTACCTACTTCTATTTCTTTTCCCTTCTGCACCTTGTTACTAGCGAATGAAATCTGGAGTGGGAAATGACTCATCTTTGCTCCTTCTCAAAGCTGTTGCAGCTTGCAGAAGATGTGCACAGAGAAGGCAGGAAGCGGGCTCCTCTCTCCTCTTCCTCCCAACCTGCATGTCACAACTGTATTATCCCTGCATGTATTGTCCCCATAAGTAGGACTGCATGACAAGGAGCCAAAAAGCCCAGGAACTTATTGTCCCAGAAATGATTTCCAGCAGACCACTTCAGACTAGAAAGCCATTTGTGTATGCCCTCTAAACTGCACAGACAAACTGCATAGACAAAAACTACTCTCAAAAGAATAGGCTCTAAATTTCTCCAGTGGTAAGTCATGGACCAGTAACTCTCCCCAAAAAGGCAGTCTGAAAATCCAGTGACAAGACGGATGTGTCAGCATCCTCCAAACAAACCTTCCTTTTTGTTTATGCTGAGAAAATAATGAAATGTGCAAAATGCACTTGCAAAGGTGGAAAAAACTGGCTTGGGTTCGAGTATTTCCTGGGTGTAACTGCAGCCAGTGAGGACAGTGGGTTTACTAGCATGATGTACTACAATTACATAATTTCATCATCTTCACAATTCCAAGCACAGCACATAGGGAGAGTGAAAGAAAACATCATTGAATATAGCAGCAATAAATAAATTATAAGTGTTTCTTTGTAACTGTACATGCAGAAAAATGTTTGCTTTGCACGCGGTCTTCTGTACAATATTATAAAGAAAAAAATAGTTTAATGTAGATAGCACAATGTTTTTACATATTTGTTGGATTTGCTGGATGGAGCTGCTAATTTGCAATTGAAGATACTGCTGTTGGGGAAAATGTATGTGCTTCAAGAAAAAAACTTGTTTATGGCTATACATTGGCAACAGTAAAGTATGTTCAACATAAAACTCTGTCTGGACAGAATTAGAAAATTGTCTCCTAGTTTTCAATTTTATGATCATGTTGGTCCCTTCCCTTATTATTTAGACAGCAAAAACGCAACTTCACTGAAGAACAAGCAGGGCTAGATGGGCAGCCACAAAGAACAGGCTTTACCTTAAAGTCTGTTCCACTTAAAACAGACTTATTTAAAAAGAAGGAGAGAAAAAAAAAAAAAAAGCACTTATATATGTCTTGACTAGACACTCAGCTTAATAAATCAAAGTAACTAGATTAAGCTGCCAGCTTCTTTGGGGATACATATGCACTACGGTGTGTTTTTTTAACGTGTCACTTCAATGTCTTTGGGCAAAAAAAAAATGTTGTTGTTGTTGTTGTTGTTGTTGTTAATATAAAATGCTAATAATAACTTAATGCTACGAAGTGTAGATCATGCATTCTTGTGCAGTAGATGGGGATTTATTCATGCACTTATTCTTAAGAAGCCACTGAGTAGCATAGTGAGTGAACTAGCTGTGATAGTCCTTGCCTCTCGCATTACTGCAATGTGACCTCCGGTGGGCTGCAGGCAGCGGCTCCCTGATTGTACCCGCGGCCACCGATAAAGCACAACCGAACTCTACGCAAGCCGTTGTCGACACCCAGCTAACTCAAGCGCATGGGGTACGCCGAGATTTATGCTAATCGCTGTGAGATAATTCCCATGTTAAACTAATTACTCTGGCTGTAATGAATGGACAGTATAAATAAATTAGGAGTCAGAATAGCAACAAAATCCCTTGTTTTACAGCTGCACTGTCTGCCTCATCTGATTAACACTAAAGAAAGTTACTTAAAAACTAAACAAACAAAGCAAGAATAAAAACCTGAGTATGTATTGTAGAAATGTAGAAGACAAATAAAATATTTTTTCAAATGTTATTACTTTTAATATATGCTTGTGGAAGTCTAATACTACGTACGCTGTCTCCGTAATTTTTGCTGTAAATAACCTGGGACAGTGAATACACTGATTTTTTTCTATGTCTCTGTTTAAGCATAAGACTTTGTAATGATTTTTTTTAAAGAGGAAAAACATCAAAGAGCAAATTATGTACTTGCTTCCTATAAGTGTAATGTACTCTTCAGTTTTTATGGAAACTGATTGTAATAGATAAAGCCTTTTGACCAGCCGTTGGTGTTCAGTGTATAATTCTGTTTGTAATAGGGAAAAACGGACAGGACTGTCCATGAAGCCTGTTCCCAATGAGTCTGTACAGTGAGTATTGTACTAATACCTGCAGACTGTATTTGAATAATATAATCTGAAGAAAGGTTGCTCAAGCAAATAATGTTTCCTTACAGCGTATGGCTTTTATGAATCCTTCTGGCGTGGATTATATTAATAGAAACATTTTCTTTTTCTTTCCAATGAGCAAAATATTTTTGTATACTTTTAATTTCTTATTCAAATTTGAGGTCAGGCCACTCATTAGCTGTAATCTGAAGCCATAACTGACCTTCACCAAATACATGTTTTGAAGATCATAATAGAAAAATAAACTATGTCCAGTTTATCAACAGCTGTAATAACAAAGGCAGGAGCATAAGTAACATGACTTTAATTGCTAGTATTTTATGATTATCGATTTATAAAAAAAGAAAAACATAATTAAAATAGATATTTAGATTTAAATGAAACTTTCTAATATTTTTGAAATATCCCTGAAAATGCTTCCTTGCTTTTAGGATTATGAGAGAAACTGATTTTTCATATACTTCCAACTTTCAAATATCTAATGTTTTTATCCTATTTCCAGTTCATTTTGTTATAGTGAAATGAGATGTTAAGACCCAGATCTCCAAGCCATAAACTATATGGTGCTTGGGTGTAGCTGCATTGTTGTAAATCGATATGATTTAATTTTTGGGGATATTGTTTGTCGCTTGGTAAGTGGCAAACACAAAACACTGGTCTTACTGTGTGTTGGTAACGCACAAGAGTTGCATTGCCTGTTAAGAAGTGTGTTAAAAATGATCAAATAACACTCAGAATGAATCACTCTCAGAAGCAAAACAAAAGTTCCTTTCTATGCCTCATAGAGTCAACAGTGTTTTTTTCTGATGCTTAACTGTAAAATAATTATGATATATATCCTAACTTGCTTGTAGATGCAAAAAGCAAAACCAGAAATGAACCATGGCATACTGGGTAAAAGTCTGGCTCCATTAAAATCAACGGGAAGGCCATCCCAGATTTCCATGGAGCCAGGTGTTCATCCAACATTCTTACATCTGCAATTTTCTTCTGATCTTTCTCCCTTGTTTAATATATCTTACCTAATTTATGTGTATGTGAGTAAAACTGCAGCCTGATTCATTTAGAAAGTGACCATTGAGGGTTTTATTTTTATCATGAATTTCCTAGGATCAGCATCCCTGTTAAATGAAAAGGTTCTATATTACTTTAGAATGTAATAGATTTTTTGTCTTATTTTATGTCCTGTAAATTATTAGTTCAATACTGTTAGCATTCCATAATAATGCACACATGATTTTTGAATGTTTTCTGTAATTGACAATCAATGTTGATGAAGTTCCTTTCTTTAATGCTGAACAAAATTAAAAAAAAATGTATAAGAAAATAATATCTGCTGTGTTACTTTATTACCTTTACCTTTAAATTACTTGGATCATTTCAGGGAAAAAAATGTGCAAACATTTCCAAAATAGAAGAAAAATAAAAATGTAAACATCAGGAATCATTCTCAGGATTTATTTAAGCCTTTTGAATTAAGGATACCGTGTGCTCCATCAATGCACCAAAAGTAGATCTGTTTTGAAATTTAAATTTCAGCTGCAACTTTTGAATATGTAAATTGTTAAATTTATTCACTTGTTTTCTATTTACTTTAGGGAAAGTTTCAGCTATTAGAAGAACAAAGGACTTTAAAGAAATAGACACCTGCATGAATAAAAATGGTAGTAATGAAACATCAGATTATCACAGGATCCCAGAATCACAGAATGGCTGAGGTTGGAAGGGACCTCTAGAGATCATCTAGCCCAAACCTCTGCTCCAGCAGGGACACCCAGAGCATGTGGCACAGGGTGGCATCCAATTACCTCAAACAACGAGAGGATAGCATATTTACAAGAAACAATAAATTTATAAATTAAATATTTTTAAGTTGAGGTGTGTCTGATAGGACAGCAGTGGATGGACAGAAAGCTGTGAAAGCTGAGGATAAGTACCTTTTAAGGAGACTATGTGCCATCCTCATTTTTTAGGAAGTTGTATTTAAATTTAAATAACAATACCTAAAGGTCTCATTTTCAAGCTCTTAAACAAATCATATACATAGTGTTACTGACTTCAGCGGGACTCTTGCATACATTGGAAACCAGCTAGGCATTCAGTGGCTGCTGGATCACAACGCAAGCAGGTAGGTTGGGGTCTGAGAGGCAAGAAATGCAGCTTGGCATAATTAGAGTTTCAAGCTTTAGAGATTTAAGGCTCATTTGGATATTTGCAGTTTGTTTGAAATCCTTTCAAATAAATGTAAAAACGATTTCATATGCCTGGAGGCATCATGTGGCTTTTATTATCCATATGAAGTACGTGGACTGCCGTAGTTGCATTTTCAGAACACATAATTGCATAAATATCATTGTCCACAGGTGTTCAGATAAATACAACCTCATATTTTTCTCAATTACGATGTTAGAAGCAGTGTATTTTAAAATAACATCAGCAGATTTTGTAGTAAGGAAGTTTATGCTTTCTTACTATTTAATTTACTTTAACTTTTTAAACTATGTAATTGACTTTAACTTTTTTAAACTGGCTTATATTTCTAGGAAAGCTTGGAAAATGCTTTAACTCATGTCAGTGTGACATGGTGAACTCCATTCACCAGGCTCACAGTAGACTTACTTGTCAGGATATGAAAACCTTGTATTCTCTGCACGTTGCAGTTTCTCAAACGTAGATGAATTAATATATGCCTTCAAGAAGAACAAAGAGAAAGGTGAAATACATTAGACAATACACCACAAAATTACAACAACTGACAATCACAGATAGATTATATATTTATATAGTTCACTTAGTTACTAGCTCACGCAGATGTAGCCTGTTAGATCATGACATATAGTGGCTATAGAGGAATTTAATGCTAACGTACCACGCTCTTTGAGGAACACCTTCATAAAAAGAACTGTCTCATCAAATGTGATAAACAACCTAAAAATAGTCCAGTGTTAGTCCTGTATGAGTCAGAGTCTGGCAAAGCAAATTTTATGCCTTTTTCCTGTCTTTACTACTTCTCCTGTCTACACATAAATTCCCCACCCCAAAAATAAATTTTTAGAAAAATCCTTTTAAAACCATATTGCAAGTTGCTTCAGGAAGACAAAGACCAATCTATACAAGATGCCAAATCTCCATGCTCCCAGTTTAAATTGATAATATGTTGGAAATTTAGATGCATTTTGGTGTAAGTGGCCATGTTCACATATCTGCAAAGTGTTTGCTTGTGTTTCTGTTTATGTAGGGATTTTGTTATTTCTTTAATGATCTGGGAATGTGAGAGAAGATAGATTATTACAGAGTTTTAAGAGTTTAAAAGTTTTAGTTAGATCTGATGAAGGGTCTCTCAGCCCAAAAGGTTTTTATTCCACTTACATTAAATAGGCTAATAAAAATATAATCTCCCCTCTCCCAAAATAGACTTGACTATGCATTAAGACTGTGTGAATAAGTTTTCTTTAAAAAAAAAATGAGAAAATGTGTATGGCCTCAATTCAGTTGCCTTTTGAGGTGCTGTTTGTGCCACCCATGGCACCTCGTGTGTCCTACTAGGTGTTTCTGGAGATAATCACACCAGATTAGGGAGAGAAGAGAGGATTCCTCCCTGTTGCGCTCTTGGCTTGCACCTTTGCCTGATACGAATGCTGACGTGCAACATCTTGCACTTCAGCGTGATCTGAAAAGGGAAGTGTGTTTTCTGGGTCTCTCCCATATTTCTCTCCCTTTTGAAGGTCCTTCACACTATTCCTTTTCTTCTCTCTAAACAGCAGAGGCTGCCTTTTAGCAGAAGAGGAGCTTCAGACTGTGCTTTTGAGGGCTCCCAATGCAGTGCTACTAGCTTGTGTGCACTTTTTTTATCTCTTGCTGTATCCAAAGTGAATTAATACTTCCTCCATGACCTTAAAGCAAGGCACATGCTTTAGCAACCTTCTGAATTTAGCTACCCAAGCAGCTTCAAGATGTCCAAAATACTTAAGCGGCCCAAAGCTTTGCTGAAATTTGCTGCTTTAAGAAATAAACATTTTCTCTTCATGAACTTTAGTTTATAATATCATTATATCAACCCCCAAGAGACCTACCAGAAAATGAGCACAACATCAAGTTTAAACACTGTGAGTTTGGGCATGTTTACTCTGATCATTGATCACTCCTGTTATTTTAGGCGGGCAGATGATTTGTTGTCCATGTATCTGTTTTTCTTTCTTGGCACTTTCAGGATATAAGCAGTGACTCCATCCGTACCATAAGGTTTCCAGATGTTATCAAGTAAACCCATACTGTCTTGGCAAGGACGCTTGCTGCCATCTGGGTTACAAATGAAATCCACTCAGCCCTTTTTTGAGATGACTTATTGTTTCAGTGCCTCAGAGTGACTTGTTTTGTGGATGGTAGTCTGAACTGTAACATCATCTGCATCCTTAAGAGAAAACCCTGCTCTCCTGTAATATCTTTGAAAAAGCAGCCTGAGAAGCCATGACTGTTTATAAATTGTGATTTAAAATATGGCTTGGATGCTAAAGGTTATCAAAAATCATACTAAAATGTACACTGTTTACACCTTCTCTGAACAGTAGCAGATTACAGGCAACAAGGCATTTACAATCACATGGTATTTTTTAGAAATCATATGCATGCATAGAGGAAAGTTTTTTGTTTTTTATATTTTGTTTTCTTTTTGCATTTATAGCAGGAATGTGAAAGCACATCACAGGACTTGACCAACAGATTTCAAAATCTTTGTGTTAAATTAGAAAATCAAATTTTTCACTTTTTGTTGAAATTTAAAAATATTCAATCAAAATGTACTATATGTTTTAAATTTAAAAATATTCAATCAAAATGTACTATATGTTTTCAAAGGTGTTGAGCCCTTAGCTCTCAAATGAAGATATTGTCCACCAGAAACTATATGAAGTCATTTGATATTGGCATTAATAAAGGCATTCATATATATTCAAAAAGAATTTTTAAAACCACATTACATATATTTTCCTATCATTAAATACAGAACTTTCTTTTAGACACATTTTTCCAATGAGAGATATTGCTGAAAAAGTTAACAGAAAACAAACCAAAACTGAAGCATGTTTTGTCAAATTTAGAAGAAGGCTCTCTATATGTGGTTTTGCACAGAAAGATTAAAAATAAGAGCAGAGTAGGCAAGATAAATAACAGAAATTCAATTTAAAATTCTTCAGTCATTTAATCTCTGTAAAAATCTACTATTTATTATTATTGCTGTTGACTAAAAACGTATCCATGTAGTGCTTGCATTAACACAGCAAATTTAACTTCTGTTTTAGATTCACAGATCACTGCCACAAGCATTAGCGGGGCTCTCTTGGCAGAATTTGGGGCAACAACAGTTTTACCAGTATCTTTTTAGGTTGTTTTCTAAGAACTCTTTTTTCCCATACTGTTGAATATTAACAGATGTTTCAGTTACTTTAACAGTCTTTCCAATACAGAGCAGTATTGCAGCACAGAATTACTGATACATTAAACTGTGTTTAAAAGATTGAGTCATAGTAAAAAGTATTTACTTCAGCCTGTCCCTAGGCAAGACAGAGAGACAGAAATGTCCTGTATATCAACAATATCTTTGTTCCTTTAGAAATTGCATTTTTCACAGTATAAAGTAGACAAAATATATACTCAGTCATATGCCTCAAAGAAACCACCATGCTATCGTTAAACAGAATTTTTGAAATACTAATCACTGATATAATAGTCACAGGATTTCCTCTAAATAATATTTCTATTATATAAGTGAACTATATATACATATATGAAATATATAAAATGCACAAAAAATACACAAAAAAAAAGAGAACACACTTTAAATGCTAGGCTTCTGTAAAGAGAGATGGATGAATGATGTTTATAGGAACATGGAAAAGATGAAGCAGTGTGAAGATGACAATGGAAAAGGGGGAGATAAAGGAATTTAGTCAGGAGATGGAGTCTGTGCTCTAGCTCAGGTGCTACAGCACTCTAAATACTCCAGAAGACTAGTTTCCACTAGTTTCCACTCCACTAGTTCCTCTTCTGTGAAATCTAATCTAATATTTTGTGCTTCTGCATTTCATTTCAGATTGGACCTCCCTGAAACAAATGCATTCCAGCTATTTAACTCCAGCAGGAGACCTGACAGGTCCACCACCACATCCCGAAAGCCCCACCAGGCTTTCGTGGACTCTCTGTGGGAGACTGGGGCTCAGCTGGGAAGAGACACAGATGAGTATTTGCAGAGCTGTTATATTACACACAGGCCTGAAACAAATATTGCTGCTAGACAGAAGATGATAGAGTTTGTCTTTTAACAGTTATTTGTGCATTACTGCAACGAAAAGAGGCCTGGCAGGTGCAAATTTTCTGTGGAAGCTTCCTCCTCCTTAGCAGAAGGCAGCTACTGCCCCTTGACACTGCGAGTCTAGGAGACAGTACCTCCTGCTGCAAGGTAGGACTCTCAACACTAAAACACTGAAGTACGTCAGTGAGCTAAATAGAGCTACTCAGCCTCCTGCCTGCACCTAGCTCCCACCAGGACCGGGAAGGCAAGCTTGCATTTCTCTCCTTTGCCCGGTAAAAGTCAGCCCTCACCCATGTTCCCTGGCATGGCCCACTCCATCAGTGGGCAGATAGACTGTGCTTCTTGAACCTTTCATCCCTCTCTGTAACTGCGGCACAATAATTATTACTCCAGTACTTGTTTTCTTGTGGATACATCTCCTTCCCTAGACATTTTCCAAGCTTCAAAAGTCAGAAGCAGAGAGCAATGTGAGAGGGCACAGCTGCCTGCAAAGCAGAGAACACTCTAGTTTGTCTTTCCTAGCATGGGCTGGCAAACTCTATTGAGCAATTTTTATTTCATAGACTTGCAATACCAGGAAAGGAAATCTCTCTTCCAGCTGTACCTTCCTCAGAGAGGAACAATTGCTTCCATATTTAATGCAGCCCATAATCAAGCTGCCCCTCATTGTTCTGCCTGGAGGTGGAGGTGAGCACAGCCTTTTAGGGGGTGCTACTGGGCCTTTAGTAAACACTAAAAAGTCTCTCAAAAGAAAAAATAAATAAATAAATAAGGCCAGCCTTGTTTGGCAATGAGCTTACAATTAAAAAGGAAATAAATATACCTGGATATTTCCCATCTTCAAAAGCCTTGGAAGAAAATAAGCTGCATCCTAAGTGGTATTAATCATGCTCAATCTATTTCCCCTCTCCCTGCAAATCAGCGGAGTTCTCGGCTAACAAGAATGGGTGCCCTACTTGAGCCGACAAACCCTGTTCCCCCTGGTAGGAAAGGCACTTAGCATGGCATGATTATCATTACATCCCAAGGTTAAAGGCAATGAAACTCCAGGAGTGGCAAAGTCAAATCAGCTCAATTGTCTGATTGTTCACACTCACGAAACACTGAGGCTGGTAGGGGTCCAGCATAAAACTTAGGGCTTTCCAGAGGAGCTCCTTTAAGGTAATTCATTGCCCTGTACAGTAGCTTAATTCAGAAGGGCTGGAACGGTCACAGTAAATGCGGCTCCTGACACTTCTTAAGAGCAATATTAGCAGATAGCCAGCTGCTAGGCCAGATGTCAAAGGTGCATTAAGAGCACTTGGTTTTAAGCTAACCCATTCCCAAGAAGTAGAATGGATTTGGCTTTAAGCAATGCAATAAAAATAGATTGTGATTAATGAAGCAGCACAACTTAATAAAGCAAGTTGACTTCCACTTCCTTCTCACAGGCATTTTCACTGTCCACAAAGCAGTTCTTTTACTTACCAGCAGGGACATGTAAAATGTTAATCATCAATTTGTGGGCCATTAAAGAAGTTGCTTTTCCTTTCTCAACTTGAAAACCATGGGGAAAGATAATAGGTTTGGTTAACAGAGCTGTTCAGATAATGGAGAAGTTTGAAAGAAAGCTTTTGGAGTCAGCATGGGAGCTTGGTGCCTTAATCCAGCCCTCATTTTAGCCTAAACTCCATATCTAGCTGGGGCTGGAATACAGGATTGAAGTGGAAAGGGAGCAGTCCTTCTTTTCCTGAGACTCCAGTGTGGCCTAGGACAGGAGGGGAAGTGAAAGGCTGTTACTCCCTATGCCTTGTCATGTGAGTAGAGGGCACACTACCAGCAATAACAAGACATAATGCCTTTATTTTTGAATTTTCTAATGACACTGGAGTAAAACACATGCAAATTCAGGAGAGAAATTAAATAGCACATAGTATTTAATGAGCCATATTTATAAGTGACCTTATAGGGTTGTCTTTTACCCCTTAAAGAGTTTGTTAGAACATCATGCATAGAAAACATTTCTGCATAGATTTGGACTCAAGAAATTGAAGGGACTAATAGTATATCAAAGAGATTTTACTCTGATCAACACATGACTTTGCACACTGGGTGAAGCACAAGTTTTGCTGCTCCAAGGAGAGCAAGGGGAGGCAAGCCCTTCAAACAACAAGATATAGAGGGAGACAGACTACTAGACTGCAGAATCAAGAAGCCTGTGGAAAGGTCAGTCCACTTGAGACCTCAGCCTGGATTCAAGCTACACTATTTACACTCTAAGTCTATTAAAGTCCACTACTGTGTCTTAATCTCCTCTGCCACCTCCAGTCCCTCTCTGCCACACGAAGTATGTGCTGCTCTAATAGGAGTCTGTTGAAGCCAAATAATAAATAAAATAAAATAAAACTAAAATAAAATGTTGCTCCTTATGCGTATTATGCATTCAACATCATGTTTCAAAACTTATTAGCAAAGGAATAAGCTTCAGGAGTTACAAAACACTGTAGTCATACAATAAAATTTGAACATACAGGACCTAACTCCACTCCATTGCAATAATACCTAACAGCATTACAGTAATTACGCAGTGCTTCAGAAGACTTACCTTAGAATGCTTAATGAAGTAGGAAGCTCAGTAAACTATGAGGGTTTGGTTTCAGGTAAATATAGCTAACTGCATGTCTGTGCTCCCTGCATTGTTGGTCTGGAAATAAAAGATTCCTTCTTCTCTCTTCCCCACTCACTTTTCCTTCCTACTACTTTTTTTATACATGTGTATATATGGTTTTTATCTTTCCCTGAGCTGAATAGTAAATATCAGCAGCCGACCAAGGACTTAATTTTTTGTAATATTTGGGGGGATTTTTTTTTCTCCTAACACAGATGCAGAAGGAAATGATAAATTTACAAGATCTGTCAAATTTTAATTGGACAGCTGGCACCAGCACTGTCTGTAATTTCTTCCATGTTGTGGACCCTGCATGCTGCAATTAGATGTCATTGCTGTACCCTTGGTTTCAATTTTCTGAAGAGAAGAGGGGAGGGAGCTCTTTGTGTGTCTTTATTTTGCTTTCCAGAATTGCACCACAAGCGTAATTCTAAGCCCCCGGGTGACAGACTCCCTTGCTGTGCTCAGGCAAGTAAGTGGCTTGATCTGTGAGGAAGGAATTTGCACCCAAAGTGAATGTCATAAGCACAAGTGCAGATTTTGCAGTTAATAACCTTTTCCTAGCAACTGGTATGAGGGAATCTGGAAACTTTCTCAAGTGATTTTGTTACTATTTCTGTTGTGAAACATTGACTCTGGTTATACTTAAAAAAAAATAATCCAAAGTCATGCTATTGGAGAAATTGGTTATGCAAAGAGTGGATATGAACTTTACAAGAATATAATGCAGGTCTTTTATAGATCAAGTCCATCCTCACACAAGTAGCAGTGTTAGGAAACCAAATTCAACCACTGTACAAATCATGTGTCTGACCTGAAACAACAGTACAAAAGTCTTAGCACCCAACCAACTTAAAAAGTTAATTACCACTGCCTAATAGGAGAAGTTTGGGTTGAAAATGTGCTTTTCTGTCCTCCATATCATCTCAGTGGGCAGATGGCTGCTTACTGAAAGCACACAAATACCAACACAAGATACTTCATGTATTTCTTTTATATTATCATAAATGTATCAGTGCAGGAACTACCTGTCCCAGCCTTCAAATATGACTTATGGTGAAGAACATACAAAATATTTAGTATTTTAAAGCAGTAAAGCAAAAATATCACACATTTTGCCTACTTTACCAGCACAAGCACCCGATCTTGATCATCAGTCTGATTTTAGAGCAAGATGCCAAAGGAAGAAAGAACAAGTATGACATGACAAACTAGAAATTTTGAGCACTTGGGAGGTTCAAAAACAGACTACTGTATGAGTGCTTAACTGTGCATTATTGGACATAAATATTAAAGCAGGTTTCCTCATATTATGAATGGAGTTACATGTGCAGTTTTGTCCAGATTTAAGGCGTGAGAAAGTAGAGAAGATTATGATAGATCACAGCAAGATCTCTTTCTCAAGATATCAAATCCAATGAAAAACACACCGAGAGTGGCTAATATCTGTGGAGTTAATACATGTATGTGTAGTTTAATATTTTGGCCTCCGTCAGTATTTTACACACTTTTTGGCAAGGTAAATCTCTGTTTCATGGGAGCCAATGGGTCATTCTCCCAAAGCTCTGCAGAGACAGCTGAGGTTCAAGTTGTTCAGGATAATAGTAACGAGTTTCTTGTAATGAAGTTTAGTGTAGCACTTACTTAAGAGCACGTATCAATTTGAATACAGTGTCCCAGAAGAAATGGATGAAAAGAGGAGTCACAAAGGAAGGCATAGAAGAAACAAAGCAAACCATGCTCCCTGGTAAGTAGGTCCAGTCCTTTTACTCAGGTCTGTACAACCTGTGGCTATGAAGTCATATGTCTGGCTTTCTAGAAAACAGTCCTTTAGAGAAGAATTAAAAACAACTGTAGTGATGAAAAGTTTCTATATTTGACCTGTTCCCCTATGCTCTGGAGGAGCATAGAAATATTAGCCATGAATAAAAGTGAGATGCTTAAACCTCCCTGAAGCAACTCCATGAGTGAACTTCATTTTTACATTCAAAGAAGCAAATGCAGAAAGAGATTGCTCACATATATATGTTGTTTTGAGTACATGGTCCTCATGATGGTGTGGGAGTTCCCACATGTTACTTCACTTTGTAGTCTCTACAGAGCAATGGTATAAAGACTTTCAGACAGGATGAAGACCCAGACTTTCAGGCAGGATTGAAGCCTGTAACCCATAGAAGACAGGGAGGGAGACAGTTAATGGAAAGAAATGAAATTGGTAGAAGCTGAGGAGTGAGGCCATGGTTAGTGCAACATGTAACAGTGGGCTATGGGAAAGGAGGTTAAAAGGAGGTCTACAAGTAGGCTAAACTTCAAAAGACCAGAAGATGCAGGATGCAGGGCAGCAAGCAGAAGGTCAAGATGGTTGGTAGTATGGAGCATGTAGAATGAAGGATAAGGGTAATGTTCAGGGACAGAATTGAAGGAAGTGCTTATTTCCAGAATATAAAGATGATGATTAAGGGAGGACATGGTATTAGAGGCTAGAAGAGTTACACTCAGGCTTGAAAAACACATCTCATTAATTATGGAGCAATGCAACAGCAAGCTTTTTACCATGCAGAGGCAACATAGTAAGAAACCTAAGGTCAGACGCCCACCTAATTGTGATCAATATTGGTAAACCAAAATGTTTGATAGCTGTCTATTATTTGGAAATATTGCATTTGGAAATAATGGCTTACAGTTCTTCCTCCTAAAAATCAAACTCAAATTGAGGGAGAAAAGTCCAGAACGTAAAGCTTTTACGTTAGTCCCTTCATGCCCCCATGAATCTGAAACAACATCCTTATATTTAAAGGGCATAGTAAGCACAATTTCATCTTTATTCACATAAATAATTGTCTTACTTTAATTAAATGGAAAGGAGATTGTAGGTAGGTGAAAGTAATTATCTGAAATTTGCTGGCACACAGAGGGTAAACAGCCAGCTGTCTGACTTTCCCCTTGGGAATCCTAAGGATTCCAATTATTGCACATGTTCATGTGGAGGAGAGACAGTAAATCCATTCTGTGCTGATACTTAGCCTATCCAATTTGTTTCATAATGATCTATTATGTACCCAAAGGATAATAACAGAGATGTGTCTATAGAAATTTAATTCGAACATCCAAGCTCTATGAAGATTTCCAGAAAGTCTATTAATTTTAGAATAAGGTCTGCTCCCTGTTTTAATTTCACTAAATGAAGAATGCAAGTCTGGCATACTTCAAATCAAGCTCTATAACCTTAACTCTGCCCATCATTGAACTATCTGCCTTCCACTCCATTCTTTACCAAACTCTTTCATCATAGAATCATAAAGGTTGGAAGGGACCTCTAGACGTCATCTAGTCCAACCCCCCTGCTCCAGCAGGGATACCTAGAGCATGTGGCACAGGATCGCATCCAAGCAGGTCTTGAAGGTCTCTTTCTCTGGAGATCCACACTCCACAGCCTCTCTGGGTAGCCTGTTCCAAGGCTCTGTCACCCTCACCGTCAAGTAATTTTTCCTTAGGTTCCTGTGGAGCTTCTGATGTTTGTGGCCATTTCCTCTTGTCCTATCACTGGCCGTGACTGAAAAAAGGCTGACCCTATCCTTCTCACTCCCTCCCCTAAGGTATTTATAAACACTGATCAGGTCCCCCCTCAGCCTTCTCTTCTTCAGGCTGAATAGGTCCAGCTCTCTCAGTCTCTCCTCACATGTGGGAGCACACAGACGACTCCTGGAGACTTCAATGTGAGTCAAGCAGAAATGTCTCTTTATTCGTGTTGGCGTGCTCTATTTATCTGGCAATTTTTGCAAGGTCATACTATCACACGTATAGGTTCATTATAATTGGTTACCAATTGGTTACAACTTGTTGTTCTTGCATACATTGAATTGGTCCATGCGCACACTGTGCCGCCTCGCTGTTCCGCATAGATAGGCTTGTTTACAGTTTTGGTCGCTCATCCTTATCTCTTTGTTCATTGTCCTACATTGACCTTTCCTCTTTGACCTAGTTCAGCTCTTCGTTCTGCTGGTCCATTGGGTAGTTGTTACCTGTGAGGGATCCTTCCACACTCACAGGACAGATGTTCCAGGTAGTACGGGACATCTTGATAGTCCTTTTAGTAGATAACCAACATCGGGGACACCAGTGCAAATGTTCTATCAGCAGACAAAGCAAAAGCAACTGTACAGCTGCTACATGACCAAGAAGTTGCTTGGATAGTTTTAATATAAACCTTTAGATTATCGGTTTATTTAGTAACTGTGTTTCGCATACTTGTTGACAAATAAGCTATTGTATACGGAATAGTACAATATATAAGTTTTGCCTCATGTTCAATAAAATGTCTCCAGTGCATTACGCTGGAGTCCATTCCTTTGCAGGTTGCAACACCTGATCATGCTAGTCGCCCTGCGCTGGACTCTCTCCAGCAGCTCCACATCCCTCTTGTACTGGGGGGCCCAGAACTGGACACAGTG
>JAUBNY010000846.1:1141993-1153409 GCA_032275445.1 Crypturellus soui
ATCAGCTACTACTCCCAGTTTCATATCATCAGCAAACTTGATGAGGGGGCACTCTGTCCCTTCATCCAGGTCATTGATGAATAAATTGAACAAGACTAGACTGACCTGTGAGGGACACTGCCAAAGGCCTCCAACTAGACTCTGCATCACTGATCACAACCCTCTGAGCTCTGCCATCCAGCCAGTTCTCAATCCACCTCACCATCCACTCATCTAACCCACACTTCCGGAGCTTGCCCGAGAGGATGCTGTGAGGGATGTTGTCAGAAGCCCTGCTGAAGCTGAGGTAGATGACATCCACCGTTCTCCTCTCATCTACCCAGCTGGTCATTCCATCATAGAAGGCTATCAGTTTAGTCAAGCATGATTTCCCCTTGGTGAATCCATGTTGACTACTCCTGAGCAGCTTCTTGCCCTCCGCTTTTGGAGACAACAACCAGGATGAGCCGTTCCACCACTTTTCTAGGGATGGAGGTGAGGCTGACTGGCCTGTAGTTGCCTGGATCCTCCTTTTTGCCATTTTTGAAGACCAGTATAACACTGGCTTTCTTCCAGTCCTCTGGCATCTCCCCTTTTGAAAATGACAGAGAGTGGCTTAGTAATAACATCTGCCAGCTCCTGCAGATTTGTGGGTATCCAGTTTCCCTGAGTGCTCTCTGACCATTTCCACTTCCCAGGGCAAATCTTCCTCTCTCTAGGCATCTTCTCTTGTCTCTAGGGTCTGAGATTCCAGAGGGCTGCCCTTGGTAAACACTGAAGCAAAGAAGGCATCCAGCAACTCATCTTTTACTGTGTCTTTCATAACCAGGGTACCCACCCCACTCACCAGCGGACCCACATTTTCCCTAATCTTCCTTTTGCTGCTGATGTATTTGAAGAAGCTCTTCTTTAACATACCTTTCCAGGTTTAATTCCAAATGTGCCTTAACCTTCCTTGTCACATCCCTGCCTTCCCTGACAACATTCCTATATTCCTCCCAAGGGGCCTGTCCTTTTTTCCACATTCTGTACACTACCTTCTTCTGTTTTGCCGTGAGAGTTTTGCAGGCCTCCTTGCCCTACTGCCTGATTTCTTACTCATTGGGATGCACCGATCTTGAGTTTGAAGGAAGTGCTGCTTGAATACTAACCAACTCTCTTGAGTGTTCCTTCCTTCTAGAGCTCTAGCTCATGGGATTCTTCCAAGGAGGTCTCTGAAGAGGCTGAAGTTTGTCCTCCTGAAGTCCAGGGTTACAAGGCTACTTACAAGGCCTGTTACCTCCTAACTGGGTCCTGAACTCCATCCCCCATCTGCAGCCGGGAGGAGGCTACCCGCCACCTTCACCTCTCCAACAAGCCTCTCTCTATGTGACTAACGCTCTTGGGCTAGTGCCTGATCCAGTATCCCGTCTCTCCTCATTGGTACCTCTACAACCTGTGTCAAAAAGTTACCATCAGTGCTCTGCAGGAACCTCCATGAGTGTTTGTGCCTAGCTGTGTTAGCATCCTAATACAGTCACAAAAAACATATGGAAGCAGAGGTCATTACTGAGCAGGCACATTTGAAATGATACTAATTTGATCTATGTTCTGTGGCTGAATTATTTCAGCAGGGGTAATGTGAATGAGTCTGTGATATCTTGAGTTAATGATATTTACAGATCAGGGCCAAAGGGAACAAATTTTCTAACTTCAGGGAGAAAGGGTTTTCTAATTTTTATCATAAGTCTTTTCTAGTGCTTATACATTGATATTTTATCATAGTGGGCTTGGATCACATAGGTAACCCTTGGGGATTCCGCCATAAGTTATAAGTTTATGTAAAGAAAATACTAAACATCCAAGCAGAGATTAGCCAACTATACACTATATATGAGAGTCTGAGTTTCTAAAAAGGTTTGAAGCGGGAATTGTTTTTGACTAAGGATCAGACTGGATCACACAATACCAGATATTGACATGTATTTGTCATATTGTGGGATGCAGGAAAGAAAACAATTTTATTGCCAGGACAAAGCAAGATAATGAACATAAATTAGGCAGAAAATAAGTCTGGTATTCTTTTTAGATGTGGAGTACTTTATCATATTTTACCATTTTGTAACTTTACTTTTGTTACTTTCAATACCTTTTATTATTATCATTTCATTCTGGTTGTTACTACCCTCATCATACTTGTAGCAGAAGGCGTACTAGCTTCTCAGACCAATGGCAAAGCAGCTGAAAGGCACAATATATTTACTTGATGCTCTATGAGATTTCCTGTTACTCAGGTTTATTACTGCAGGTCCACAGAGCCAAGATTCTGTGGTCGAGTTTAGCTGACGGAAGAGCACCTCTGGCATTCATGCAGGCTGGATAACAGAGACTAAACTCCCATTCTATAATTAAGCTAGTTAAGAAGAGAACTTCAGATATCCTACCAGAAATACTTGTGTTGCCTGTATTTCTCAGGAATATACCTGTGGAAAGTAAGCAGGACTCTGCTAGTAAGCAGAAGGCACAGAACATCATAGCAGGGGCCTCCACCCACCTAAAAATCAAATGTTAGGTTAATTTCATGCCTGGCTTGGTAGGAGATCTAATACAATGTCATTATTATTAGATATTATCTGGATTTTCAGGGATATTTTCACGTTAACTGTTATAGGGATATTCACCACCTTAATAGTTATGATGGTCTTTTGTTAGAGGATGGACAGAAGGAGATAAATTGCTGTATTGGAGATAATTTTTTTTTTTTCTGATCTGTAGAGTCATAAATAATTATTATGTGAAAGAAAATTCAGACCTTGGAGGAAAAATACTGAATTTTGATAATGCTCAGCAGAGGCCACTAACAGAGGAAGATTTTAACACCCAGACCTTTGAAGAAGAATGGAAAGCCCATACTGGTTACATGTTATCCAAATGAACAAAGTTCGTTAGCTCAGGAGAAACAAGAACTGCAGTTCAGGCTGGTTTGTTGCCATCCTAACTACAAAGTGCCATCTAAGGAAGTTTGAAGGCCCAGGTCACTGTAAGAATGAGAAGGATAAGAAAAGCAGGATCATCAAATTGAGGAATGAGACCCCCTTCTGGAATGTGCTCATGTGCAGTCTTACAAGAGTCGTATAACAGGAAGGCAGAGATCTGCCCGCCCCTGGGCGGCCTCCTGGCATGAACTCGCCTTGTGTGACCGGTAAGGCATGAGGACGGGCTCCGGTGGGTCGGAGACTAGTGATATTGAGGCCAGTGTCTCCCGTGGGGACCCCCGCTATGACTGAGAGCCTGCCAGCCCCTCCAGTCTGATATCTGGGAGATGTGTGTGGCCTCGTAATCCTGCTAGCAAGTATTATTTGGTAAGTAACTTCTTCGTATTCGCTTGTACTAACTCATTCGTATTCATTTGTACTTGTATCTATGTTGTTTTAATTAAAGGCGTTAATGTCGGTAAGTCCATCTGTCAAATGTGTCTTTATGTTGCCAAATTCCAAGCCCATCCAGCACAATTGTTTAAACATCTTAAAGTGTTTAGTGTGAACTCTTTCTTCAGGTGTAATGAATGGCATTTCGCATTTTGGGTGGAATTTTAATAGGACTTAAATACTATGAATCCAAGGGAGAGAGAGACAACAAAGTCAGGGAGGTGGTATATGGGATGGTAAACAGGCAGTTTCTTGGACCCTGAAATATGGATTGTAATCCTGGCTCAACTGAGATCTATGGTAAAGCTGCATATTCCATGTGGTCCAGATTTTTGCCAAGGATGGTGTAAAAATAATCTCCCTTTAACGAGGGGTGTAGAACTCGGCATAACAAACCCTGCATTTGAGACTGCAGTAGGGCAGAAGAATAGCATGAGAATTTCACATGTCATTTGTCAGAGCTAGCAGACTGGCAGTGGGTGATCTGAGGGATTGCAACTGCCAGGTCCAGATTCCTATTCATGTTCATAAGAAGTCATCTAAAGCCTGTATGTACTAACCAGTAGAAAACTGAAGCTAAGCTCTGACATGGTTTGCTGCTCAGATCTTTGTGAGGTACCTGTCAGCCTCTGCTTGCTATTCAGATGTCATCAAATTTCCACTTGCTGGTCCTATTTATATTTTTAAATTCAGATGACAGAGAGGGAGGAATAATGGAGACCATACCCTGCTACCAACTTTTATAATAGAGTCGACTGAGATTAACCAGACTGCAGCTGGGCCATTGTGTTTGTTTATTGCCCAGGAAACAGCAGAATTATTTACTTCTCTAATTCCAAGGAGTCATGTGAGGTTAATTACTGCCTTAATAAATTATCAGTGAAATTAAATACTACCTTATAACGCACATTTAGGGTCAGGAATCGGGAGTCTAAAGGTCAATTGCCTCCCCAATTTGCTATGCAGGAAACACCTGTCAGAGTTACTTATTGAGCAGAGTCTAGCTGAATGAACCATCGCTATCATCTTTTTGGTGATGACATGAAGTCTCACAGATTCATGTTCCTTCTCCCTAGATCTTCTGACATCATCTATGGCCAGAGCTGAGTACTTGGAGGCCTGTCCTAGTTTGCAACTTGCCCTAGTTTACAGCCAACAACGGTCAGTGATGGTTGTATACTGCCCTAATTTGCAGTACACTGTCCTCCAAATGTTAGTTCTCCCTCAGGAATTTGTGTAGGGTTCAAACGGGGACCACTGCTACACCATTTTCACACTTAGGTAGACTGCTGATCCCAGCTTGCCAAAACGTTAAAAAGGGTTCAATATCTATTAACCATCAGCTAAGACTGCTGGTCAGGTATAACAGGTTCTCTAGCTGTGCTGCCTAAAGGTTGCCGGAGGTCAGCTATTGAGCCAGACTTGGGTAGTCGTACAGATAAGTTAAGCAACTGAAGAATCTCATGCTTGAAGAGACATTTATATACAATATTCCCCCATTCTTCTGATTGGGAGATCAAAGAATGACAAAGTTTGAGATCTGAGTTTTCTGAATTAATATTCTGGTACAGTTTTCTGCAAAAGCTGCCATTAAAAGGCAGCCATGCTATCTCTTTACTGTTTGGAATTAACTGAGATTAATTGCTGCTACATCTGGATGCAGAGTAATTAGCTGGAGTGCAGCACAATTGTACTATCCTGCATGTGTACTGTGGAAATGGAAAGGCTGCATAATCTTCATATACAGTTGTCATCTAAGACTGGCAGCAACCTGCAGCCATCTCTCTCCCCTGCTACCTTTTAAATAGACTATACAGAGGAGTTCAGTAGTTATATCAATTTATTACTAGTTCTGTAAGTTTAAGATCTGTTCGTGTTTTGTTGATTGGAAATCATTTACAGTCAATTGCTGCCCTTAGTTTGTTGTGTTGTAGGCCTTTGCAATAGACAACTGTCCTTGCTTGCCACTCAGGGCAATTAGTTCCAGTTTACCAGTATAAGCCCCTCTGTCCCCACAACCTTCCTCCTCTGAAGGGCTTCTGCTTCTTGGGATCGAAGGAGCACAGGTGCAGTTCTGATCTGGCCCTTCTGCATGACCTTGTCTTGGTCTGCTGGGAAGTTGGTTAAAGTGCTGACTGTGCTAAGATAAGTATCTTTGTTATAAAAAGTGTTTCAGGGCCTTCAATACACCAACAGACTCTGTGGCCTCTTCCTTTCACCTCTGACCCTGTGACAACACATATTAGATAAATAAGATATATAGAAACCATTTTTGTTGTTGTTTTGATTTATTTTTTTTAATCTTTCCATGATCATATACTGGAAGAGATTGCAAGAAAAGTGAATTCCTTTTCATTGGAGAAATTCCAAATTTACCTGGGTAAAAACCTGAGCAACTTGATCTAATCGTGTCTGCTGAGTGCATGGAGAAGGACTGGATGACCTTCAAAGGAGGCTTGCAAATGAAACTAGTCTATGATTATAAGATTTTTAGGTCAATCACAGGTCTTATTGGTACAGAGGTCCTCTGAGGTCAACATGATGTCCTAATACTTACTTGCATGAGATCATTTGTGGTCAACCCAGCTCTCAAACCTTGAGATAGGTCATCTGAGGTCAACCTCAGGGCCAGTTAGCTATGTGAGGGATTGTATAAGGTCAGTGAAAGTCCTTATTTCCTGCCAAACAAGTCCTTTAAGGTCAAACTTAAATCCAGCTAATTTCTTGAGGTAATCTGAGATCTATCTTTAGGTCCAATTACTTGTCCTAGTATCACCCAAGGTTAAAATATCCCTCATACGCTGCTCAGGGGTCATTTAAGGTCAACTTGAGATGCAAACAATTGCCCGAGATCCTTTAATATCAACAAAGTCCTTTTTTGGTGACCTGGAGTCAAGCGAGGTCAAGCTGAGATCTATCCAGTGGCTCAGAGGACAAATGAGAATGCTTTTGCTGCCTGGAGTCATTAGAGGTCATTATGAGGGTCAGTTACCTACCCAGTTACCTACCCAGGCTCATTTCAGGTCAGCTGCAACCCTCATTTTCATCTCAGGGTCTAAGGTCAACTTGAGATCAAATTAGACGCCCCGGGGTCATCTTGTTTGGTGCAAAGAGGTCATGTGAGATGAATGGGGAAACAAATTATTTGCACAGGGTCACTTGTGCACTTGTGCATAGCCCTTTTATCTCTACTCACAAGGCTCATTTGAGGTCAACTAAAGAACCAATTAACCCGTCCAGGAGTTATTTGAAGTCAAAATGGAAATGAGATAGGTGCATGGGAACATCTGAAATCAAACTGGCTTTTGTTTTGTTTGTCCAAGAAACATCTAAAGTCACCTTGGGATGCAGTTACCTCCACATGGGTCGTATAAAGTCAATGCTGCTCTCATTTGGAGGAGATGGATCATTTAAGGTCAAGTTGAGATCTAATTAGGCTGACTAGGGTTCTTCTGAAAACAGCTTGAGAGCCAGGTGGTGTTCATTTTAGATCAGGGTGTCCCCTTTTGTAGCCCCAAGGTCATTTGAGGTGAACTTGAGATTCAAATATTGGTGGTCATTTGAGGACAACCTATCCCTACTTTGGTACTTGAGAGGTTGTTAGAGGTCAAGTACAGTCCTTGTTTCCTGTCTGCAGTTATCTGAGGTTGACTATGGTCAGGAAACTATGCCTCTGCTGGCCTGAAATGACTTGAGATATCAGTCAAAAGCTCAGTGGACCTCATACAACCCCAAGGAATATCTAGACCAAGGTCATTTGAAGTCAACTGTATATTCTATTAAATGACTGGGGACGATTTGATTTCTACCTTGCTCTTATTGGTTCTCCAAGGATCGTCTGAGGTGAACATGAGATTTAGTTATATGCTTGGGAATCATTTAAAGTCAATGATATTCTCATGTTGTGTCTCAGGTCATCTGAGGTATGCCTGAAAGCCAGTAAGCTTCAGAGTATCATTTGAAGTCAACCAGAGGTAATGTTTCCTACTCACAAAGGTCATTCAATGTCAATTAGAGATCTAATTAATGTATCCAAGGCCTTTTGAGGTCAATATGGGGTCATGTGAGATCAAACAGTTTTTGCTTGTTGCCTAGAGTTCATCTGAGGTCAAGCTGAAGCGAGTTTGGGTTCATCTGAGGTCACTGTGTCCCTTGTTTGGTTCCCAGAAGTCACTTAAGGTAAACCTGAGGTGATCATTTGAGGTCAGTCTACCTCTCATTTGATGCTTGGGTTCATTAGAGGTCATCTACAGCCCTTGTTTCCTACCCGTGGTCATCTGAATCATCTTGAGATACAAACCAGTACATAGGGACATCTGAAGTTACTCCAGCATTAGCCTGGTCTGTTCAAATAAACATGAGCTCCAAATACCAATGGGGAGCTTTTGAGGCCAAAATGCTCCTCTTTTGGTTCCCCAGGGGTCATCTGAATTCAATGTTGCTTTCCCTTGATGTCTGAGGTCAGTTAAGGCCAGCCTAACAGCCCATTAATTGCCTGAAGTCATGTGACCCGGCCCTTATTTTCATTCCAGAGGTTATTTTAGATCAAACTCAGAGCTAATTAACTTTCCCAGGTGTCATTTGAAGTCAACTCTAATTTCAATTAATTACCTCAAGCACTTTTTTAAGATCAGCCTGGATCTTCTCTGGTGCCTTGGTTTATTGGAGGTTAATCCAGATGTCATTTCCTTCCCAGGGTCATCTGAGGCCTATCTGAAATCCAGTTAGCAGCACTCCAGATCCAGTTAGGGATCATCTGTGGCCACCTCCAACTCTCATTTGTTTCTCTGAAGTCATCTGAGATTACCTAGATCTCACTTGTTGATTGGACCTGGACCTGCTCATGTCAATGAGCTGCCATGGGATCCTTCCCCTACAATTTGCTGAAAGTAGTTATTTGAGATCAGCCTTGGGCCTTTTACCCTCCTTTACCATCCTGCACTGTTACCCTGCCTTTCCAACCTGCTAAGGGTCAGCCTCATGGGTAAACCTCAGTCCTGTGCTCTTCAGAGATTGCAAGTGGTCATATTCAGCTCTTGTTCTGTCCACCGTAGTTATTTAACCTCAGCTGAAGGTTTGATCAGGGTGCCATTTGAGTTCAAATCCATCTCTAATTGGGTGCAAGCTGGAATCCTGCATAGTCATCTTCTACCTTTTATTTTCTACCAATTTTATCCAATTGTCAGCTGAGTTCAGTTGGATCCAATTCTTTCACTTTGCTCAGAGTTCAAGTCACTGGTTATCTCAGCTGAAATCCACATGTTTTTTATTATGGAAAAAGTTATGCAAGGTTAGGTATTAATCCAGGCTGCTACACAGACATTATCTGAGATTGCAATATTCCAGAGGTGGTCTGTAAAATCCTACTTGGGAACTGAGAGGAATATCAAAGGTTAAGCTCAGTTTTGATTTTATGGGGCACATTTGTCCTAGGCACTGTGCAACACTAATTTGCTTCTCAGAGATTTTGAAAGGTCGGGTAACACTTGTATTTCACAATAGAGACCAACTGAAGAGAAGCAACTCTCTTTTTCATCATCAGATAGGCCACTGTCCTCTGTGGCCCATCTGGGAGGCAGTGGTGAACTTGATTCCCACCTCATCACCATGCCACTGAATCAACCCCTGAGATCCGGCTGAAACATCCAGTTCCTAACAGTTCAATGAAGGAAATCCTTACTGAAAGCTGTGGACCCAGGTGGATACCTTGGCTGATATATCATACACTTTATTTTTTCTACAGCATTATACTAATTCTCTCAGTTTTGGGGGTTTTTGTTTGTTTGTTTTTGTCTAATCACAAGCATCAGACACCTGCCTACTGGCAGTGTCTGCTGCCTGATATTTTTCTTCTTTTTTTTCAGGGTAAGCCTCACAGTGTTAGTAGTGGAACAACCTATACCCTTTCAATATACCGCCAATATTAGGAGCCTGACACAAATTTTGTGTCTATACGGTGCACACAAGTGCTTTACAGTGTTGCAGTAGAGCCTGCCTCTCTAAGGGTTACGGGAGCAAGCTGAACCTGGCAGTATCTCAGCAGGATACGAGTTCAGTCAGGAAGGGCAGTAGAGAGGCTCAGAAGTCAGAGACTCCTCTCTGCCCCGACCCTCCTGCTCCTCCTCCTCCTCTTTCCTGCCAGCTGTGGGCATGTCCAATTGGTGGCACAACATCAAAACCCAAGTCAAGTTTGCTCTGTGACAGCCTAAGAAATTGAAGTTTTAGCCTTCTACCTAAATCCATGACACAAGCACTGCAACATATCTTTCTCTATACCGTATTCATGGGGTGTTTTGCTGTTGTTGTTGTTTATTCTTTTGCAGTATGGATATTCTGTGCTTTTAAAAATTTTGTTCCCCTTAATGTTTAGTATTTTATGTCAATGAAACATCACAATCTAAATAAAACCAGTTGATTTTAAAACACTAGTTTATTTGTTCTTTCTCTGCAAATAGGGCTATTGGCAGATAGGTAAATGAACAGATCCTTGCAGTAGCTTATACACTATTCAAATTGAGAAGTATTTTTGGTTTGTTTTTACCTTGAGGTTTTTTTTTTTTCTCTCAATAGTTATAATATATTAGGGGACTGAAGTGTGTTTCAGAATAATTTATGATATAATGGGTACAGTACAGAAAAGCTGAAAAGCAATAGTAGTTTCTGTAGAAGCTATAGTATGAAGAAAAGCATTAACCACTTTGAGGTGTTCACAGTTCTTGTGAAGGCCAGTGTCACTGTAGATAGATTTCTGGGTTCCTCTTGTCAGTCAAAACTGAGATAACTATTAGCGTCAGCTTCTTAAGAGTAGAAAACAAATGTAAAAGGTAGCTGATATAAAATAGTATCTTAAATGATGAAAAAATGAAAAATAAAAAGTAAATAAAAAACAAAATTCAGGAAAATGTGTTTTTATTCTTTTGAAACAGGATGAAATAGCTTGACAAAAACACATTAAGTATATATCCATTTCCAGAAAATGGAGGTCTAGCATCCCTTCTGTGATTATTGCACCAACAATAAAAAGTAACCACAAAAATGTCATAATTGATAAATAGAAAAAAAAATAACCTGGAGAATAAGGTTTTCATCATCTGAATATTTCTTATACATTTAAGCTAAATCTCCAGCAGCATATCTTCCAAAACCATATTTTGTTTTGACAAATATTAGCTGAATTCTTAAATAAGCTTTTTTTAAGTTCAAATTAAAATACGAGTTCATAAATTCTTTGTTTTCAATTTTATTCAGAGCTTCTACATCACCTAATGCTTTACTTTTTCAGCAAAGTAAGCAGGGATTTATTTTGAATCCACTACAAGAATAAATTTTAAAAATATGAAATGTGCTTTTCAAGCAAAAACAAATTTTGAAATTAATTATCAAAAAGCTAGGGTTTGACGAACAAGATTTCCTCTTCCACCCTGGGCTTAAATCTGTAGTCAATACTGAGAAATCAAAAGGCAATTTAAAGAGAGTACAGAACCTGGCACAAGAAAGACATCAAAGACTCAAAAGAAAATAAACATTTTCAAATAATTTTACTATTTATTACTAAACTGTAACAAAGACAAGAATGAAAAAAAGATTTTCAAACATATTACCCAAACTTACAGTTTTGTGAAATTTAGAGAAGCACTTCCAAAAAAAAAGTGAAAAAATAAGATGAGGCACCCGGAATCACCAGAACTTTTCAACTTAGTGTGTCCATGTGAGGAAGAAATAGTGTGCTGCTATAACAGAACAACTCTAAATGTATCCTTTCCTTGGTATACTGCATTAATACCTGACACTAAGCAAAGTAAAGACATGAAACATGTTTGTATAAGTTATATATCATAATGGACAATCATCTTGTCAGGATGATTGGATGATCCAACAGGATGATCCAACTTTCATTAGATAGATATATACCTCAAGGGAGGGAGTGAAGAGGATGGGGCTGGCCTTTTCCAGTGGTGGCCACTGACAGAACTAGAGGAAATGGCCACAAACTGAAGCATAAAAAGTTCCACGGGAACTTAAGGAAGAAC